>NMUG010007664.1:0-11973 GCA_002855965.1 Monotropa hypopitys
TGACGGCGTCAGCTCCAGTTCATTAAAGAACCGACATAAGAAGGGGTGTAGGGGAAATCTAACCCCTCCTTCGATGACATCCAAGATGGGAATATGAATGTGGTTTGGGCCATGCTCTAACTTATCTTGAGCGGCTAAAGAGATCTGGACGTCGGCCGGAACGGAATATTCCTCCCTAAAGACCTTTACCGCGGCGCCGGAGGCCAAGCGGATCCGAAATTTGCCAGAACGCTTGGGACCCGTCTGAGAAAAATAAGAAACCCCGTCAATCGCGTCGGTACTACATCGGATCCGTCGGCAAGCTCTTTAGGTAAAGTGGAAAGCACTTGGACCTTCAGCCCAAGGGACGGTCCACATCGGGGAAACGTAACAGAAGAAGCTTAGCAGTTAGTTTGCGACGGGGCTGCCACTGCACCACCACAAACCTCCGCGAGCCCGCCAGGTACGAGTTCGAAGAACTCCCAAAAAATGGACCGAATGAGGAAGCAAAACACAAATAAATCGAACAATGGGTATCGCGACACTTACCTTCGAAGTCTGGAGAGGTCTGAAGCTGGAAATGGCGAAAAGAATGGCGGTCGATCGGATCAGAGCAGAGCAGGGAAGAGAAAGGGCTCTCCCTTCCTCCCCGAGTCCCGTATTTATAGGAGGAGGTAACAGACAGATGCCTCGAGTGCCGCGCCGGCACGTGCGAAGCATCACGTCAGTAGCGATGCCGACCAATGGTAGATGGCCACGTGTCGTCAGAATAATTAAACGACGGTCGGCTTTTCGGGGCTCACGCCGGCGCGCGCCAAAACGTCAAATCAGCCGACAGAGCATCCAACCGCATGATGACGCGTGGCATTCTATTTAATGCGCACGGACAACTTTATCGGGAACAGCAACAGCGTCGGATAAGCGTCGGATCAACCGACACACGGGCCAATCCGGCACAAACACGTGTCGCCGTACACGCTAAAATCAAAGATAATGATGAGAAGCATCTTCCAACGTACGCCAGCCGAACAAACCATTGTGCCGACGCAGGGGCTCCACCTATCAACCTTGCCTCGGCCAGCCGACACAAAGGTTGAGGGGCTATTGTAAGTGCCGAAGAAGAACAAATGGGACCGACCTACGTAGCATTGCGTCGGTTCGGTTTAACAGGCAGACGGGTCGTCACAAAGGATCAGACCGGCGGTGGAGTTCCACGATGCTCCCGTCGGTTCAAGAGCTGTGGACTTCGGCAGCTCCTGGGGAACAGCTCCCCTTTTTGTTCTGACACGAATGGTACGAGCACGCAGCCGAATCCTCCTCGGGGATAGTGTCCCGGGATCCCCGCACACGCATGCAACCGGCAGGGCAGCTTTATCTCGCCCCGAGGTACTTGGGCAGCGAATTGGTCGGCCATGCGCTAGCTTTTTGGTCAGACACTCTGCTCGAGAGAAGTGGTCCGACACCACGCGTGCCGAAGCGCGTAGCAGCGACGCGCCGTTACCCTATATATACGAGACTTGGAGCTGGAGAGAGGTACATCATACTTTTCTACCCGAAACTATGTCCATCTACTTTCTCTCTCTAAGCCTTGCCTGACTTCATCATCGGAGGGTTCACCGGCGACTTCGGCCGGTAGCCTAACGTGTGTTCTTTGTGCAGCTAGGTTGGGATTCCATCCAGTTGGACCGACGGTTCGGTATTTAAGGTTAAACAGACAAACCCCACCACTTCAACCTCAATTGACGGGAATAAATTCAGGAAATATTTGACGCAGCTTTGGTTCCATTTCTCCAAGTGTACTGTTCATTGCCTTCAACCTCTACTCTGCAAACTCTAAATTCCAGCACTGAATTCTCTCTCTCAAGCATAACCTCTCACTTACTCAAGCTCTTTAATTTATTTTGGATTACCTCACATATTTGATTAACCTCAGAATTCAAAAATGCATACGGGAGAGTTATTATGTATATATATAGATTTCCTAATCCATGATATCATCGACACTCCAATTCAGATTCCATTCTATCTCTTTGACACCTCATTCCATGCAAACTAAACCTTTATACACGTATTACATGCTCCTGCATAGATTATATCGAGTTTTACACGTATTGCAACCTCATCTTAGATTTTTCTGCCATAGCCAAATCTGATCCGAACTCTTTAGATACCGGTATCTTGGTAACTAAGATATCAGTATCTTAGTCCAACCCAAGATACCTCATAAGCATACCGGTTTCTGGGATCCCGGTTGCCCAACCTTCCTGAGATACCGGTATCTTGTCAAAGCCAGATACCGATATCTAAGACCAAAAATTCTAATTCTTCTTTCTTCAATCACAAGATTAGCTTTAAACTTCAAATCCTTTCACTTTGACCCCAAACTTAAATTTAAACCTTCAATCCATCTCATTTGATTTCCAATAACCTTATTTAATATAAAAATTTCTATAAAATTCCTCAAAAATTCCCAAAATCCTTAATCAACACCAATTATTTCTAAACCTCATTTATTCAATAATAATATCCTTAAACCAAAACACAGGTATTACAACCCTCCCTCTTCTCTCTAAATTTCCAAGGCCATCTAAGGCTCCGGTGAAGAAATTCCGAGAAGAAACGTTGTTCCTTGCGTCGAGAGCTATCCGGTGAGCTCCATAGTTCGTCCATCCGCCAAGTTTCGAATTTCTAGGATTTTTGGGAAGCTCCTTGAGGTAAGATTTATCTATTTTCTAGCTTGTTCTTGATTGTGCTTCTACCTCTTCCTTTTGAAAGTATTCAATTTTCGTAAATTTCATGCCTAGAGTTAAAATTGGAAAATTGGTCTAGGATTTGGGTTTGGTTCATAAAATTGGTTGAGGGTTTGAGTATCTCATTTGTATAATTACATTTCCTTGGGCTCAATTTCATGTTTAAGTATTTTGGGTGAAAACCCCCAAATTTGGGAAAACCCTAACTTTCATAAATTAGGGCTTTTGGTAAATTGATGGTCTCGTGATAGAATTGAGTGTGTATTCATGCAATTGGACATAATTCATGTAGAATTGATATATTGGGCACATTGGTTATGTGTGGATAATTACGGAATTGCATGTTCGGTTAATTATTGTATCATTGAGTCATGCATGGAAATCATTGGAAATCATGGCATTGATGTGAAATTTACTAGCATTGGCTAGGACTCTAACATGATCAACTCAACGAACTTGACACGGTGACTTACGCGAATGATACAATTGACTAGCATTGGCTAGGTGACGTAACGATAAGGATTTGATCTATATGGTATACGGAAATGGACTTATGACGGGGTTTCCGGAATGGTCGCGCCATCCACAATATTGTGCACAATGGGGGTACCTTGGCCCTCCCAGCGATTACTTGAGGAACGACGGGTGGATGGTTAGTGGGTTTGGCCGCCTACTAGACTAATCCTACCCTATCTCTCGTTACATGACACATTGACACGTTGGACTCGGATAGCCTGGAGTGGACTTATGATGGGATTCCATGGCGTATCCACAATTACGAAACATGATGATTGAACAATTGGAATGACTTGGGGTGGACTTAAGATGGGATCCCAAAGGTCATTCATGGTATGAAATCAAAGAAGAAAATGATGAACATATATGTTTTTATCAAGCAAAGAAATGGTAACTCATATGCATGTTTTGTGGGTCCTTGTCCTAATAGCTCTTATTGTCATAGTTGGCATATGTTTGTTTGGTTGGAGTAACATGGTAGTAGTGGATCATAGCCTTTGTTATGTCTTGTACATATGCATGTGTTGCATGCCCTTCATTCACACACTAGTTCACGCTGGTCTTGAGTATGTTAGGCGATAGATATTTTCTACTTTGGCGTGATACGCCCTTATTTTTCTCCACAAGTTTTGATCCCTCCCTTAGAGGCTTGGATGCATAGAGCATTGGAAAGAATTTTGGAAAAATGAAGCCCCACTTCTATCTTTATTTTCTTTTAGGCTCATGGAGCTTGTAATAGAGTAGGGAAGTTGTAACGTTTAAACTTGTACTTCTTTTCTCTCCCTAACTCTATGGTTTGGCTTGTACTTCTATTTTAATTCATGCCTGGATTTCATGTTCATACGTAGTGGGGAATGAATGGTGCTTAGATGTTTACAAATGATTGTTGTGATCCATTGTTGTTCACCATTTAAAATGACTTAAACAAATGGTTTGAAAATCCGGGGCGTGACAACTTGGTATCAGAGTTTTCGGTTTCGAAAACTTAGGCCTTTGGGGAGACTCTTAGTCTCTATGGGTTGCATTGAGCATTATTTGCATTGCATAGCATGTGTCGTGAACTTGTAAAGTATACATTGGCATGATCCATAGGCTTGCGTGTGAGTTGTTGAGTATGCATGTGCATTGTTCCTTTCTTTGGGTGTAGCCCTGTTATTTGATTCCATTGACTATGAGAATCCGTCGTTGATCTCGTTGAGTATCTTTTTCTTTGGTTGGGCCTTACGTTATTGGTTGAACTACCTATTCGAACCTTGTCTTGTGCTCTGTTCTTATCGAATTCGTGATCGTTTGTAGATATGGCTTATCGTCGCGGTAGAAGAGCGGGTCGTGGTCGCCGGGGTGCACACGCCCAAGATGCTCATAGTGAAGAGGTTAATGATAGGATGAGCGGAGGACGAGGCACCTCCTGTCATTCCGGTTCCTGAGGGATTGGTGGCTTCTGGCCAATTTGCACGAGAGCTTGCGGCCGCCATGGTCGAAGCTAGTCGCGGACTTGCTCCTCCGCGGGAGAATGCAGGAAATCGTACTATTGAGGCGTTGCGGGAATTCAGACGCATGGACCCTCCGAAGTTCAACGGTGAGGGCGATCCCTTGGAAGTAGATCATTGGTTGTTCGAGGTGAGACAGGTATTGGATACTCTTGAAATCGGGGGAGGATAAGTTGCGGATCTCATTTGCTACATACCAGCTGACCGGAGAGGCTAGTCAGTGGTGGAGTTCGATTCTAGAGATGCGCCGTGCTCGTTTGCTTGCCAGTGGAGATGTTGATCCACAGGCTATCCTTGATCCTGTTCGTGGGATGACTTGGGCTGAATTTCAGGCTGTCTTTGAGGGACAGTACTTCCCAGAGAGTTTTAGGGAGCAGTTACGCGAGCAGTTCGAGCGGTTAGAGCAGGGGACGATGACTGTGTCCAAGTATGCCACGCGGTTTCAGGCATTGTCACGATTTGCTACTGACTTAGTGGGCACGGAGGAGAGGAAATACAAGCGTTTTGAAAAGGGTCTTCACCCTTCTGTTCAGCGACTGGTGATGAGTCAGCGTATCCGTGTGTTTGCCGATATTGTTGATTGTGCGAGGGCTATCGAGCCGAAGAGGGAGCAACCTAGAAAGGTGAAGGTTTGGGAACCGCGTCGACAAGTTTCAAATTCGAGTTCATCATCAGGTAGTTTTGGGAGAAAGCGCCAGAGGGAGTCGTCTCGTTTTTCTAGAGGCCAGAGGTCGCAGAGTGGTACGAGTTCAGCGAAGAGTCCTGTCGTTTGTCACCGATGCCTTCAGACAGGGCATATGCGAGCAGATTGTAGAGCATCAGCTTGTTGCAGGTGTGACCAGGTGGGTCACATGGCCAGAGATTGTCCAGGGAGAGCAGGTGATCGTAGTGAGGCAGGTTCAGTGCAGCAGCCTCGGAGTGGGCATCAGCGTCCTCATCAGTCAGGACCAGCAACTTCAGTTCAGGCTTCGCGTACTGGCGGGGTTGTGACGCCTGCCAGACCAGTACAACAGTTCCAGCAGAGGGGCGGTTACCACCAGGGCCCGACGACTCATGGCAGAGAGTTTGCCATCCCAGCAGCTTCTCTTCCTTCCACTTCTCAGCCGCAGCCGGAGACTTCTGTTGTCCGGGGTATGTTCCTTATCTATAACTCGTGGGCTAGCGTTCTTTTCGATTTAGGTGCATCGCATTCGTTCATTGCCGCATCATTCATCCATGCATTGGAGTTAGACGTGGGTGTTCTGGATCCACCCTTGTTTGTAGATACTCCTATAGGAGGCCGTGTCCGGTTGGACCGGGTTTGCAGAGATTGTGAGTTGACGCTAGGGGACCATCATTTTACTTTCGATTTCATCGTTTTGGGTATGTCCGGGTTTGATCTTAATTTGGGAATGGATTGGTTGTCTACCTTCCATGCCAACATCGATTGCCACCGACGCCGGGTGCGGGTCTTCTCTCCTGAGGGAGTTTATTTCTATGTTTATGGCGATAGGAAGGAGTCAGTCGAATCTTGCTTGTATGATCCCAGGGAGCGGGATTCTATCAGTTGTTTGCTTGCCAGTCTCATCTTAGATAATGATCCTTCACGCCGTGGTGAGTTGCCTTGGGTTGTTTGTGAGTTTCCTGATGTCTTCCTGGAGGAGTTGCCAGGTTTGCCGCCTAAGCGAGAGGTGGAGTTTTCTATTGATTTATTACCTGGTACATCACCTATTTCGGTACCACCTTATCGGTTTGCGCCAGCCGAGTTGCGTGAGTTAGTATCAGTTACAGGAGCTTTATAAGTTGGATTTTATTCGTCCCAGTTCTTCTCCGTGGGGTGCTCCAGCGTTGTTCGCTAAGAAGAAATACGGGTCTTTGCGATTGTGTATCGACTATCGGAAGTTAAACCGTGTTACCGTAAAGAACAAATATCCGATGCCGAGGATCGACGATTTATTCGATCATCTTCGTGGCTCCACTTGTTTCTCAAAGATTGATTTGCAGTCAGGCTACCATCAGTTGCTTGTTCGGGCAGAAGATATTCCGAGGACAGCGTTCCGTACTCGTTATGGCCACTACGAGTTTGTTGTCATGCCATTCGGCTTGACAAATGCTCCAGCGACGTTCATGGATCTCATGAACCATATTTTTCGTATTCATCTCGATCGCTTCGTGGTGGTGTTTGTTGACGATCTTCTTATTTACTCTGCGTTAGAGGAGGAGCACCGTGTTCATCTTCGGGTTGTGTTAGAGTTGCTGTGAGAGCACCATTTGTATGCTAAACTCAACAAATGTGAGTTTCGGCTTTCGGAGGTGAAATTTCTTGGTCATGTTGTATCGTGGGGAGGAGTATCGGTTGATCCTAGTAAGATTGATGCTGTTTCTTTGTGGCCGTGTCCGCAAAGTGTGTTCGACATTCGTAGTTTTCTTGTACTCGCGGGTTATTATAGACGTTTCGTTCTAGATTTCTCACTATTGGCCGCGCCTATGACCCGCCTGACCCGAAAGGGTGTTCCGTTTGCTTGGGATGACTCGTGTGAGATAGCTTTTGAAGAACTGAAGAGCCGATTGACTTCGGCACCGATTCTTATAGTACCTGAGAGGGGAGTTGGCTACTCCGTCTATTGCGATGCTTCTTACGACGGTTTGGGATGCGTTTTGATGTAAGAGGGAAAAGTCGTTGCTTATGGTTCGAGGCAGCTGAAGACTCATGAGAGAAATTATCCGACACACGATCTAGAGCTTGCAGCTATCGTATTTACGCTGAAGATGTGGAGGAACTATCTGTACGGTGAAAATCTTGAAGTGTTCTCGGATCACAAGAGCTTGAAGTATCTATTCACGTAGAAGGAGTTGAACTTGCGACAAAGACGATGGATGGAGCACTTAGAGGATTACGACTTCGAGCTACATTATCATCCGGGTAAGGCTAACGTTGTTGCAGTTGCGTTGAGTCGGAAATCATGTCATCTTGCTAGTCTCGTCGTGCATCGTTGGAGGTCCATGGGGAATTTGGGTCCGTTCGTGTTGCATGCCGAAGAGGTTGGAGAGCAAGCCACGTTGTGCAATCTGTCTATCCATTCGGAGCTATCACATTGGGTTATTGAGGCACAAGCTGACGATTCAGAGGCTGCAGAGTTTCGAGCAAAGTTTCTTAGCGGGGATGCGCGTTTGGGATGGATGATCTATGCCGACACCAGTTTGCGTTTTTGTGGCCGATTGTTTGTTCCTTCACCTTGCCGTGGAGGTATTCTACATGAGTTTCATCATTCGCCGTTAGCCGTTCATCCAGGAGGCACGAAGATGTACCACGATCTCAGACGTCGGTTTTGGTGGCCGGGAATGAAAAGCGATGTAGCCGTGTTCGTCTCCAAATGCCTTACTTGCCAGCAAGTGAAGGCCGAGCATCAGCACCCAGCCGGTTTGCTTCAACCGTTGCCTATTGCCGAGTGGAAATGGGAGCACGTAACGATGGATTTCGCTTCGGGTTTTCCTAGATCGCCGGGTGGTCAGGACGCTATTTGGATCATTGTTGACCGTTTGACGAAGACCGCTCATTTTCTTCCGATTCGGGTTGCTCAGTCTGTTGATTTGTTGAGTCGGTTGTATGTTCGGGAAATCATTCGACTTCACGGAGTACCGTCTTCTATCGTATCCGACAGAGATCCTCGATTCACTTCACGCTTTTGGCGTATTTTGCAGGCTTCTCTTGGTTCGAAGCTTATGTTCAGTACCGCTTTCCACCCTCGGACCGACGGTCAGTCAGAGCGCACGATACAGATTTTGGAGGACATGTTGCGAGTTTGCGTGTTAGACTTTCATGGAAGTTGGGTAGACCATTTGTTGTTGATCGAGTTCGCTTACAACAATAGTTTTCATTCGAGTATCGGTATGGCACCTTTTGAGGCTTTGTACGGTAGGTCGTGTAGATCCCCCGTTTGTTGGTTAGACGTTGGTGAGTCCGCTATTGTTGGGCCAGAGATGACTCAGCAGATTACCGAGCAGATTAAGACGATACGCCAGAGATTATTTACCACACAGAGTCGCTACAAGAGTTATGCTGATAGACGTCGGACTCCTTTATCGTTCGAGGTTGGTGACCATGTGTTTCTTAAAGTTTCGCCTCGTCGTGGCATTTCACGACTTGGGAAGAAGGGAAAGTTGACGCCGCGTTTCATTGGTCCGTTGATATCATTGAGAAGATTGAGGAAGTCGCATACCGACTTGTCTTGCCGTCTAATATTTCCAACGTTCACGACGTTTTCCATATTTCTATGTTGTGTAAGTACGAGCCGGATCCGTCGCACATTATTGATTGGTCGAATGTAGAGTTGGAAGCCGATGTGTCTTATGAGGAAAAGCCTATACGCATTCTTGATTCACGGGAGCAAGTGTTACGTGGGAAGACAATCCCTTTGTTGAAGGTGTTGTGGAGAAATCGTGGTACGGAAGAGGCGACTTGGGAGCGAGAAGATGAGATTCGTAGCAAGTATCCGGATTTGTTTTGATTTCTGTTTGTCCGAGTCGAGCTTGTATCATATTTTGTACTCTTACCTTAGGAAATTTCGGGGACGAAATTCTTTTAAGGTGGTTGAGATGTAACGACCCGTATTTTTCCAACGTATTTTCGGAATTTAAGTTCGCCCTTTTTATTAAATTAGAAATCTTGATTTATTTTATCTTAAAATCTTATTGCGATTTTAAGGTAGTTGACCCTAGAATATGATAGAGAATTAGATTACGAATCCAACGAGATTAGAATCGCCTCAATCGGAGGCCGGGAGGAGAAGTTACAAAATTTCAAAGTTTTTGGAAAATTCAAGGCGTCGACCGGTACACTGGTACTCGGTCGACCGGTCGAGAAGGTTCAGTGGACATGGCATAAGGCGTCGACCGGTACACGGGTACTCGATCGACCGGTCGCGCGAAGTCAGAGGAGCCCTCTGAATAGGCTCGACCGGTCGAGGCATTTCTGCCGACCGGTCCTGAAGGCTATTTTTCGTGCTGTTTGGTTTTCATTAAGGGTGTTTTTGGAATTTCAAATGTGGGGGTATATAGGGCTAAGGAGAGTTCGAACTCCTCCATTCTTCTTCATTTTGGAAACCCTATTTCTCACTCTAACTCTCTCTACCTCCATAGTCACCCTCCCTCTTCTCTCTAAATTTCCAAGGCCATCCAAGGCTCCGGTAAAGAAATTCCGAGAAGAAACGTTGTTCCTTGCGTCGAGAGCTATCCGGTGAGCTCCATAGTTCGTCCATCTGCCAAGTTTCGAATTTCAAGGATTTTTGGGAAGCTCCTCGAGGTAGGATTTATCTATTTTCTAGCTTGTTCTTGATTGTGCTTCTCCCTCTCCCTTTTTGAAAGTATTCAATTTTCGTAAATTTCATGCCTATAGTTAAAATTGGAAAATTGGTCTAGGGTTTGGGTTTGGTTCATAAAATTGGTTGAGGTTTTGAGTATCTCATGTGTATAATTACATTTCCTTGGGCTCAATTTCATGTTTAAGTATTTTGAGTGAAAACCCCCAAATTTGGGAAAAACCTTAACTTTCATAAATTAGGGCTTTTGGTAAATTGACGGTCTCATGATAGAATTGAGTGTGTATTCATGCAATTGGACATAATTCATGTAGAATTGATATATTGGGCACATTGGTTATGTGTGGATAATTACGGAATTGCATGTTCGGTTAATTATTGTATCATTGAGTCATGCATGGAAATCATTGGAAATCATGGCATTGATGTGAAATTTACTAACATTGGCTAGGGCTCTAACATGATCAACTCAACGAACTTGACACGGTGACTTACGCGAATGATACAATTGACTAGCATTGGCTAGGTGACGTAACGATAAGGATTTGATCTATATGGTATACGGAAATGGACTTATGACGGGGTTTCCGGAATGGTCGCGCCATCCACAATATTGTGCACAATGGGGGTACCTTGGCCCTCCCAGCGATTACTTGGGGAACGACGGGTGGATGGTTAGTGGGTTTGGCCGCCTACTAGACTAATCCTACCCTATCTCTCGTTACATGACACATTGACACGTTGGACTCGGATAGCCTGGAGTGGACTTATGATGGGATTCCATGGCGTATCCACAATTACGAAACATGATGATTGAACAATTGGAATGACTTGAGGTGGACTTATGATGGGATCCCAAGGATCATTCATGCTATGAAATCAAAGAAGAAAATGATAAATATATATGTTTTTATCAAGCAAAGAAATGGTAACTCATATGCATGTTTTGTGGGCACTTGTCCTAATAGCTCTTGTTGTCGTAGTTGGCATATGTTTGTTTGGTTGGAGTAACATGGTAGTAGTGGATCATAGCCTTTGTTATGTCTTGTACATATGCATGTGTTGCATGCCCTTCATTCACACACTAGTTCACGATGGTCTTGAGCATGTTAGGCGATAGATATTTCCTACTTTGGCGTGATACACCCTTATCTTTCTCCACAGGTTTTGATCCCTTCCTTGGAGGCTTGGATGCATAGAGCATTGGAAAGAATTTTTGAAAAATGAAGCCCCACTTCTGTCTTTATTTTCTTTTAGGCTCATGGAGCTTGTAATAGAGTAGGGAAGTTGTAACGTTTAAACTTGTACTTCTTTTCTCTCCTTAACTCTATGGTTTGGCTTGTACTTCTATTTTAATTAATGCCAGGATTTCATGTTCATACGTAGTGTGGAATGAATGATGCTTAATGATTGTTGTGATCCATTGTTGTTCATCATTTAAAATGACTTCAAAAAAAAATTGGTTTGAAAATCCGGGACGTGACAAGGAAGGATGTTGAGGTGTCCAAGACGGAGGCCAAACTACTTAAGGAGAAGCTGTAGAAAGCAAGAAAGGAAAAAAAAATCTAGGGGCAAGTTAAAAATGTCAATTCAAAAATGAAATAGGCCAAAAAGGATGTTGTTGTTGATGCTGCTCTTGAACAAGGCCAGGACATAGGTTTGAGAGTTGCCAACAACAATTCAGAGAACAAATGCCTGAGATGAGGAACAACTTCTTCCTTATGAGTTGGATAGATGCTTTAAAGGTTTCGTGAACCCTTGAAGATTCCCATCATTTCAACGAGGTCTCCTACCGCAGGACAAAAGAGACTGTGAATGCTTCCCCTCTGATTAGGTTGAAGACATCACTCCCGATCAAGCCCCCCATGGCCCCTCAAGATCTATCAGCCCTGCTTCCAGCTTCTACTTCCTCCACTTTGTCTCATGCTCCTGCTGCATATA
>NMUG010007665.1:0-11972 GCA_002855965.1 Monotropa hypopitys
ACAAAAGAACCGAACTAAAACAAAAAGGGCTAACTACAACAAGGTGCCCTGTTAAACAAAGAAGAACAAAAGGGACTAACTACATAGTGTCCTGCTGAAAAAAAAGTAACAACAAAGCTATACAACAAGTAGCTACTACAAAAAAGAGTACAAGAGCCTATGTCTGTCTGCTATAGGTATATCAGATATCTCTGCCTCTGCTATCATCCCGCCGTCCTCGGCGTCCAGGCCTCCGGTCAACAGAACTCTTAGGGGGTCCGGGGCAGCCTGAAACACAAAAATAAATCATTAGAAACGAAAAGAGCAGTAAAGACAGGTCTACATAGATCTATTGAAATGACAAAAATGAAAAGTAAACTACTATGTTTACATACCTCATCTGGGGAAATCTGGTCTGGCAGTGCTCCTCCCTGTCGAGCGCTCCACTGCTGGTAGGCCCGATAGAGCCTAGACGGCTCATCCTCCGGAACAGACTGAGAAGACTGGGCTCTGCTATCTGCATCCCTCATCGCTCGAAAGAAGCGCTCCTGCTCAGCACCGATCGACTCTCCACCCCGAACTGTGGTCGTAGTGGTGAAGCGGCCGATGGATACACTCCGGAAACCAGGCAGTATAGTCTCCCCACACCATGAACCCAGTGACGTCGTAATCTCCCGCAATAGCAGACGAAGCCAGCCCAAAAGTGGCAGTAGGCGGGCATCTGGGGATCATAACCTCTCCTGTCGTCTGGCGCCAGCAGTGGTCGCCCATGTACAGCTCCCAGGAAGTGTAGGAGAAGAAGGTGAACCATCGAGATGACAAAAATATCTCGACATCATAACCCCCTCCAAATGCTATCCAATAGAACGGCTGCCAGGATATGTCGTCCGGCGTAACTAGCTCCAGCTGTGAGCGAAGCGTCACGAAATACAGCAAGTCAAGAGCATGCGCAGATGGACGCGGCCACCGCAGAGCCCTAGGGACGACATGTCCTAGGTCGGTGGGAAGGGGGCACCCTACGCTCATATGCTCAAAAGACCACCACAGGAGAAAGGGCCAGAACCCTAACTGTGTCGCCAAAGGGCAGCTAACTCTCATCCTCATAGCCTGGAGGCAGGAGGCAAAAGTAAAACACCCCCAGTCAAAGAGGGCACCATCCGGGAAGTCAGCTATCCCGACGTAAGCTACAGAAAACAAGGTGTCGTTATTCCATATGAAGCACGACACCAGCAAATACAAGAGCAACCGACGCTGCCGCCTGAACAACTCCGGGCCGTCTGTCTCTACGGTGTAAAAGAAGTCGCCTCCCCACAGTACTGAGCCGGGGATCCTCTTCCCTCTCATCTGATGTGGGGCAATGCCCAATACCCGCAATGCATCATCCTCAGTCCTCGTCGTCCTCTGAACTGGGAGTCCTCTGAACCTCAAACCTGTGATAACAGTCCACTCAAAAGGAGTGATGCCCAGCTCACAGTCGCCCAAATGGAGCATGTTGGTCTCACTGAACCAATGCTCGGCAAGGGCCCTCAGCAAAGTGTGCTTCGAGCGAAAGGGCGGAATGGCTAAGAAATCGCCAAACCCCTGCTCGACCAAAAAATCTCTGTAAACAGGATGCGCCCGGGTGCAGATGGCAACCGCCTGGAAACACGCTCCTCGAACGGGTCTCTTTGGTGGAACTACTTGAGCCCTCAGATATACGGACGGATGTGACCGGAGCTGTGTCAAAAGCAGTGTATCAGAAACACGCAATCTGACCCTCCCAAGCTCCTGGGAACATCGTCCCTCTCAGCTGCAATCCCACGCCATCGCGGGAAAAAGTCTCTACATATCCGCATCGTGGTGCCTCCAGGTCATCAGGATGAGGCTCGAAGTCTATGTCATCAATGTCGAAGGGAGACTTCTCCCTCTCCTCCGCATCCGGTCTAGAAGGCCCAGCCTCATCTGCAGGCTCCTTCCCAAGTGTACGCCGAGAAGTAATCCTACAAAATCAAAAGAAATAAAATCATTAAATCTTGATAAATCAAACGATTCAAATCCAGGTAACGGAATCTAACGATACTATGAACATAAAAGGTTGTTAATATCTTTCAATGATTATCAACGTATACATTTGTTCATATTTCTAAGTTATGACACCTTTCTATGGTTGTAACCTAGAACAAAATCTTTAGACTTGGTAACATCTTACTAGGGTTGTCAACATAAATTCAGATCTACATGAACAATGGTAGTATCTATCTAAGACTACAAGTTTATCATTTCTAGAAACTCTAACCTAAGGTAGTACCTTTCTAAGACTACAGGTTAAGTTCATTATGCCCGTTAGTATCTTCCTACGACTACGGAGTTACATTCTACTAACCTAAGGTAGTACCTTTCTAAGACTACAGGTTAAGTTTATTATTCCCGTTAGTATCTTTCTATGACTACGGAGTTACATTCTAAAGCTAAGGTAGTACCTTTCTAAGACTACATGTTTAAATTTATTATACCCGGTAGTATCTTTCTATGACTACGGAGATCCGTTTCTCTAAACCAAGGTAGTATCTCTCTAAGACTATAGGTTTGAGTTTATTATTCCCGGTAGTATCTTCCTATGACTACGGAGTTTCATCTCATAAATCTATAGTGGTACCTCGCTAAGGCCACAGGTTAAACCACTCGGATGCACAAGGTAGTACCTTTGTAAGACTACAAGATAGCATTACCAAGAATCTAAGTAGCATCTTTCTAAGACTATGACGTTAAAGTCTCTGAAACCCACAGTGGTATCTTCCTAAGACCACAGGTTAGAAAGCCGCAAGGTAGTATCTTTCTAAGACTACAAGCCAGACACATTTTCAGAAAGCCGAGAGGTAGTATCTTTCTAAGACTACAAGCCAGGCACATTTCCGAGAAGTCCAAGGTAGTACCTTTCTAAGACTACGGACTTACAATTCTCTAAAACTTATAGTGGTATCTTTCTAAGACCACAAGTTAGAAAGCCGCGAGGTAGTACCTTTCTAAGACTACAAGCCAGGCGCATTTTCAGAAAGCCATGAGGTAGTACCTTTCTAAGACTACAGGCCAGGCAATTTTCGAAAGCTGCGAGGTAGTACCTTTCTAATACTACAAGCCGGCACCTCCCCGAAAGCCCCGAGGTAGTACCTTTCTAAGACTACAAGCTAGTATTTTCAGAAAGCCCCGAGGTAGTACCTTTCTAAGACTACAAGCCGGCATTTCCAGAAGTCCAGGGTAGTACCTTTCTAAGACTACGGACTTACAAGTTCCGAAAACCTACAGTGGCACCTTCCTAAGGCCGCAGGTTAACCTTCTTAAGAGCCCGAGATAGCATCTTCCTAAGACTACAGGCTGGCGAGTTCAAGAGTTCAAGTAGTATCTTTCTAAGACTACAGAACTAAAATTTCCAAAACCTACAGTAGTACCTCACTAAGGCCGCAGGTTAAATGTTCAAAAACCTAGAGTAGCACCTTCCTAAGACTACAGGTTTATATATTTTCAAAAAAAATACGGTAGTACCTTTCTAAGACTACAGTTTCAAAATCTTTTTCAAAAACCTACGGTGGTATCTTTCTAAGACCAAGGGTTATCATTTCCGAGTACACGTTTTCAAAAACCTATACTGGTATCTATCTAAGGCCATATGATTACGTTTTCAAAAGATCAGATGGCATCTTTCCCAAGGCCATAAGTTTAAAACCATAAATCTCGGTAGTACCTTTCTAAGACTACCGTTTTCTAGCTCCGGGACTTCGATGGTATCTTTCTAAGACCGCCAGCCCACGTTTCCAAAAAATCTTTCCCTCGGTGACACCTTTCTCATGGTCATCAGATTTAAAATACTTTTCTACGATTACAGATTTTCAAAAGAAGAATCCCGATGGAATCTCCCTACGGCCATCACCTGGGGCAAAAATTTCGCTTGCGATTGCACCTTTTTATGGTTATCGTTCAAGTTGCAAAGCACGGAAATTTTTAGTAATACCTATCTATGATTACTAATTTATTATCCAAAACCTACTTACGATAATATCTAACTACGATTATCGTTTAAAGTTTCAGAATCACACAACACTTGGGGGAAAAATTTCGCTTGCGATTGCACCTTTCTATGGTTATCGTTCAAGCTGCAAAGCACAGAAATTTTTGGCAATATCTACCTACGATTACTAAGTGATTTTTAAAATTCACTTACGATAATATCTTACTACGATTATCGTTCAAATTTCAGAGTTATACATTATTAGTAATATCTATCTATGATTACTAACTCATTGGTCAGATGTACGCTTATGATAATATCTCCCTAAGATTATCGGTCAAGTCACATAATTTTAAATTTAGTAACACCAACCTATGGTCACTAATTAATTTCCAAAGTCATGTTCTACGATAATATCTATCTACGGGTTATCGTTCAAAATTGCAAAAAAACCAACAATTGATAATATCTTCCTATGATTATTAATTAATTTTCTCCATATATTTACGACACGATCGTATCACTCTGATCATTATTTTCAAAATCATGTTACCGACAGCATCTTTGTAAGGCTATCAATTAAAATTAAAAATTTTAAAATATCGAGATACCTGTCTACGATCTTAATGTCCAAGTGTCAAAATTTTCCGCCGTCAACTTTCTATTGGTCGTCCGAACGAATTTTTTTCAAAAATGCGTTGTCACGAGTACGATCGTCAACCTACGAAAACTTCGTCGATATTTTCCTATAATTACCGTCAAGTCCCTAAAATTTCCAAAAAGCGACTTCTTTCTGTAGATTGTTTAATAAAAGTTTTAAAACAGGTTTTTCACGATTCAAATCGTCCGTTCACAAAAACTCTGGTATTAGGTTCCTACAAGTACCACTAAGCGACATACACCGCGAATAACATCTTTCTATGGTTATTGTGCGAAAAATAGTTTTTGGCATCTCCCTAAAGGCCATCCGAACAAACATCCTAGTGACGTAATCTCACTAACGATCGTCCTAGTTGATTTTAAAATAACGTTTTCGAAAATCTGTTTTATCGCCTAAAGTGCGAGAAATTTTACGAACGGGCAGCATGACGGCTAGAATGCTAGCGATGTATGTTCATTAAAACAACAATACAAGTTTTCCGACTAATTAGCGTATTTCCTAGTACATGTATGCAAATTACCAAAAGCAAAGAAGAAAAATAGTCGAATGCTTACTTGTATGATCAGATCTGTGTCCGCCGAGAGTGAATCGATCGAAGGATCAAGCACCGGGACGTCGTTGAATGAAATCTGAGCGAAGTCAGAGCTCTGTCAAGTCTCTAAGAACCTTCAGAAGCTTCAAAACAGTGTGGAGGTTCACTGCCTTCGCGAGCAAATAAATAGGCTCAATGTCGCAACTATAGTTGCGACATTGGTCAAAAGGTGGACAGCTGTCAGCCTCGAGCCATGCGCACAACTGGCGCCCAAGGGGGAAACTTTTGGATTTTTCTGAAAAGGATAAGATCAGATCCGTGCGCGACCGGTCGGTCTGAAATACAACTTCGACGAGCCAGATCTACGTCATCGGCAACTCCAAAAATTGTTTCGAGTCCACCAACAGATGTCAAATTCCTCTGAGACGTGAGTCAAAATTTCATGCACCAATTAGTCTTTGTCTACCGCCGCTACGCAACGTACACAAAGAGGGGCAGATGTTGATGCTCAAATTTTAGCTCACCCCCCACAAAGTTCAGAAATCAGCAACACGGCATTTTTCAGTATCCGTACGCACATCCAGAATGTTTCGACCTCTCGCGAACAGCCCCGACGTCAGTCAAAAATCCTGAAACAGTCAAACCGCAACGGTAAAGGGTTGAGGAACATTTACCTATCTCAAAATTTTATTCTGATGCATCAATCCGGACAAATTCCAAAAGGACGGCACGGAAACCGCATCCGAACAGTCAAACGGACCGTCACAAGCAAAATTCTACACGAGCATCTGAAATTTTTCTTCTGAGTAGAATATCGAAGACAATCACATCACAGAGAACCAGGTATAAAAACTGACTTTATCCGATCCAGCACCGGAATTCAGTTAAGGATAAACGTCAATATGGTCAGATTTCCATGCAGCGGTCAGCCGGCCTCGGAAATCAACGATCGTATTTTGCACGGACCTCATCTTAAAAATCTGACATTCCCTACGGAATGGATTTTCTGGGAGTCGAACAGTCCAGGAGGTGCACCAATCGCTTCTCATTTCAGTCAGCGTATCAGAGCCGTATTTCAGGGTTTTTCCGGAAAGTGTCCGAATCAAGCCCGGGATATTTGCTATATTCGTGATCCAACACAGCGATCATTAAAATCAAATTTAAAATGTTAAAGTCAGAGTTCTCCGAGGGGATGGCAAAGCGTAAACAGAAGCTTCGGACCAAGATCAGAACACCGGGATACTTTTTCATTTTTAAATGTATTTTTATTTTATTTTTAATTAATTGTTCGAATTAAATAAGCTCCAACCGACCTAGGAAGCTTCCTAAAATATCAAAGCCACCTCATGGGACACGTGTCAGCTCGCGAGGACCAAAAACCCCAATGTCGCATGTGAGACCCCGATCCTAGAAAATATTAAATAAAAGTATTTATGAATCTTAGGAATTTTTGTGGAATTTTTGGTATTTATTCAAACCTCGAAATCATGAAATATAAAGAAGAGATTTAATTAGGGGCCTAAGTGAAAGAAAAATGAGTTTAGGAGTCCAAATTGAAGTTGCCGACCAGTTAAGGGTCCGGCCGAGCTATTGCCGAGCAGAAGGGATCCGGCTTAGGAGTCTGGCCAAGTGGAGGTCCGGCAAGCTCAGATGACCACTTGGCAGTCCGGCCAGGTCATCTCGGTCGTGTCTGTGCGGCCATAAGGGCAGTCTATTTGTACAGTCATCTGTCAGATGGGGACAAAGGTTCTGAGTGGACTGACGTCACCTTCCATTCCCGGTAGAAAAAGCCAAATATGCGGCTGGTGGGCGTAGGTCGTCAGCCTAGAGGCCTAGACTGAGCGGCCGGCAGGGCCCATTCCTTGTGAGTGGCACCGTTTGGGTGGTCTGCCAACAGTCCAAATTATATTCTCATCTCAAACTCTATAAATACTGAACCATTTCATTCCTTTTTGGTTACAACACCAACTTGAAAGAATCCAGACATTCTCTCTCTAGAAATTGTCCGAAGCATTATTGTTCGACAGAGATCTGGACTTTATTCCAGGAGCTCGGCAGCCCAGACTTTGTACTCAAAGTGTTCGGCAAACCTTCTGCCATACATCTCCACCTCGAATTGTTGTTCGGTAAACCTTGGCCGTATAACAAATCTCTTCAGAACCATTGTTCAAACTCCGGTCAAACTTGATTCACTTCGGCAATTCATTCAGACGACCAATTTTTGCTTCGGCAAGGATTGTACCAGTTCGGCGAGACCTTGTTCGTGTCAGCACCTGCTCGGCAAACACATTTCCAGCTTTGATCATTCACCCTTCGGCTAATCAAGCTTCAGCCAAAGGTATAATAATTGCTTTGACTTATTTCTGTTCGGCAAAGGCCGTAGATAGTAGATCATTGTTCGGCAGACTTTTAACCAAGTCCAGCCTTGGTAAAATCAGTTCGGCAGACTCAATCAGAGTCTTCCTGTATACTATTGTTGTCCCTCACAACCGTAGCTATTTAGCTCGGCAGAGTTTGTGCTCGGCTAAGCCATTAAATCGTTGGTTCTGCTCGGCAAAGCTAGCATTCGGCTAAGCTTATGGCCAGGTAATTGTTTAGTTCGGCCAAGTCACTTATCGGTCCGGCCGTGCTCTCTTACACGTTGATTGATTATCCATCATTCTGTCCGAAGCAAATTATGCTCGGCCGAACTCAGCCGTTCTTTGACCAAATCAGCTCGGCAACAACTTTGGTTGCTCGGGAAAGTAGCCCAAGATCTCTTAAATAGGCCTCTGGTCATTTTTGACCAATTACCCGACTGAAACCACGAATTGAAACCTATGTTTTTTATTCTGATCAGATGCTGTCCTGACCTTAGTATGGCAGCTCGGCAAACTAAGCCAACCGACTGTATTTCAGCTCGGCAATAACTCGACCGAACTATTAGTAGAAGGTCAGCTCAACCTAAGCAGGTTGACACCCCTAGAAAGGCTTGCAACTCCTTGGAAGAGTTATCCTTGGTTTTTATTTAATCTGCCTGGACCGTGGGAGTTCGGCAGTAAGCCTTCGGCAAAGTACCTTGGACAATCAACTTTTTGATGACCAGTAGTGTTCGGTCAGTGAGCCTTCGGCCAACTTAAGTCTTCGGCAGACTTGAGCCTTCGGCCAGCTCAGCTCGACAGTGTATGTTTGGGGCAGAATTCCTTGTTTAAATACTAAGTTAATGACTTATTATCCAGATTTGGGCTAGTTGAAGAAGAAGAAGAAGAAATAGAAGCTTAAGGATCCTATTCAGGTGAATCTCTATATACTACTCTACTCGTACTTTTCAGTGCATTTCCTTTGAAACTATAATTGTGGTTATTAAACCCAAAACGATGTATTATTTCCAAAAGAAGATTTCGAAAGAATGGACCATGCACAAATTATTTTACCATGGATGAACAAATTGGAAAACTATTTTATGAAATTCCATACGACAAGGATTTATATTGCATTAAAGGGAGAGAGAAATTGGAATGGAGATGAAACGGAAATAAGGTGCTCATATGACAAAAGCATGGATATGAGCCTATGATTGATATGCTTATACGACAGAAGCATAAGGCCTAGGAAATGCTTATACGACAAAAGCATAAGGCATAATATCGGAAATCTATATGCTTATACGACACAAGCATAATGCTACTATACGCTTATACGACACAAGCGGAAGCATGAATGTGAAAAGTATGAATGCTCATACGACAGGGGCAATACGATGAAATAATGGAAAGACAAGTCTATTCAACAAAGGCTGAATTATGAAAGATATACTGTGAAATACAGGTTGGCATGAAAATCAAAGTAAAGGAAAGCTGCTATAAAGCATTGTTTGCAGGGAATATTGTGAGTCCATGAAACTTGTACTGCAGTATGTAGAAATTCACTCTAGCTTTATAGCTTATGCGTTTTCTAAAACCATTTTCAAGTCAGAATGAAGAATGACGTGGCAGCATATGTTTAGCGATGTTTTTGGATATCTGTTCATTGTACCCTTTTGATGTATTGGCTATCTTTGATGCCTTATGATGTAATCTTGGAAAATTAATGAGAACATCTATATCACTACTCTGGTTTTTGTTCACACGCTTCCGCATATTTATATTGTTAATAAATTCTTCAACTCTTTTATCTAGGCCTTTAGTGAGCTTGCTCGTTGGCCGGTCATGGACTCATTCCGAGATCGGGATGGGTTGTGACAGAAGTGGTATCAGAGCTTGAGTTGATGAATTTCTGAACAAACCAGAGCCAGGAAGCAAGGCACTCACTTAGAAACACAAATATAACACTTGGAGATAAATTATATTAAGAATACATGCTTATACTATGAGTTTTATAGCTATGTCTAGCAGCGACTCCGATCACGATGGATATTCGAGTGACAATTCCGACAATCATCCTGAGGATGGACTGGCAGAAATATTTCCTTTAGAAGGAAGAGCAACAGAGGCGAGACTCCTTGAAGATGCTGCACTTATGGCTTGTGGCGTTGCATCACAGGTTGCCCATGCAAACATGCATCTTTCTGAGGCTCAGATTCGAGCTATAATCGACTATCGTCTTAGGCTGAGTGAGCAAGCTTGTTCTGTGACAAGAGAATGGATGCCGCAATGGAGTCTCGACGAGATTTATATGGTGGCCCTGCATCATTTAGATGGAGACGAGGAAGGAGAGGAAGACGAAGAGTCAGATCCTAAGGAGAATATTCCCGAGGCAGAAGAAGAAATAATAATGGAGGAGGAAGAACTTGAAGATGACCTACCAGTGGTGGATGAACTAGTTGACATACCCGTTTTCCCTGATAACCAAAAAATAGTTTGTCAAGAATGGATTTATCCTCCCTATGAGTGGTCTAGTGACTCAGATGATGAATGACGCTTTATTAGTTGCTATATCCGGAGTATTTTTGTTGTGTTCCGAACACGATTATGCATCTATGTTTCTAAGTATTATGTTGAAAGTATTACTACCTTTTAATAAAAGTATTTTCTATTCAGAATGGTTAATACGCGAGCAACGGGTCAAGAACGTCACGAGATTACTGAGCTACGTAACATGGTGCGAACGTTGAATGGAACTGTCCAAGCTCAACAAGCTACGATCGAGCAAATGCGACGAGAACTGGAACATGTGGTCGAACCACCGGTAATTCCTGAAGATGAAGAAGTTAACGGAGCTCAACAGATTCACAATGTGGCAGCTGTGAAGGAGTTTCTTAAACTCAAACCCCCGACTTTTCCTAGAGGAATGGATCCAATCAAAGCAAACGAATGGATTGCGGAGCTAGAGAAGAATTTTTGTCTTCTCCGATGCACGGACCTGCACAAAGTCGAGATTGCGTCGTATCTATTGGTGGGCGAGGCCAATAGATGGTGGAATTTGAAAAGCGTTGTTGAACCCAATATGTCGTGGGAGAGATTTCTGTTCGTGAAAAGTTTATGCCTAGAGCGATGCAGAACGCAAAGCGAATGGAGTTCGAGAACCTGAAGCAGAGATGAGCAATGACTGTAGCCGACTACGAAGTTGATTTCACAAATCTTGCGGTGTATGCACCATACCTAGTCGCGAACGATGAAATGAAGGCTTGGAAGTTTGAGGAAGGACTCAAGCATGAGATAAGGAAGATCATTCGTCCTTTTCATCTACCTTCGTATGCTGAAGTTCTAGACAGAGCTATCCTAGTGGAACAGGATGTTGATGAATCAAGAAGATATAATGAAAGAAAGAGGAACCAAAACCAAGGAGGATCGAGCTATTCAAAGAAAGCAAACTATGGAAGAAATCAACAGAAGAACTAAAAAGGAAGGAACAACAATCAACAGAGGTAGAGGCCAAATTGTCCCAAGTGCGGAAAAAGTCACGAGGGAGAATGTTGTGCGAGAGGACCTACGGTGTGTTTTGGTTGCGGTCAAGTAGGGAACTACAAGAATGCTTGTCCAAATGTACTCACTGGAGCAAACACGGTACCAGTCGGAAACCAGAGAAATGATGAAAATCAAGTCAACAAGAATCAGAGGCAAGGAAGGGCTTTCGCCATTATTCCAGGTGATCCTAGGAATGACTAAGGGATCATTGCAGGTAGAATTTCTATCTATGAAATTCCTACTTATGCACTATTTGATTCTGGATTTACGCACTCTTTTATTTCCACGATGCATGTCAGAAAGATCGGTAGAATCCCTGAACCATTAGATTATGATCTTATAGTATCCCAACCTGCGAGTAAAGGAGTTTCGTGCTAAACAGTTTTGAAAAACTGTGAAGCTATTATTGGAGGAGTGTCTATAATGATAGACCTAATTCCGTTGGCCATGACACATTTCGATGTGATCATTGGTATGGATTGGTTATCCAAGTACGATGCGAAAATAGACTGCACTTCTAGATTGATTACCTTTGAAAAGTTTAAAGGTGGGGAGACGAAGCTGAAAGGGGAAAAGGTTGTTACACCACCCTGCTTTGTTTCAGTAGCGAAAGCTCGTCGACTTTTGCAGAAAGGTTGTTTGGGATATCTTTGTAGTATCTCCACAACACTGGCAAAAGATTCCATAATGACCGGTATTCCTATAGTTCGAAATTTTCCCGATATGTTTCCTGACGAATTGCCAGGCATACCGATCGATCGAGAAATATATTTCTCTATTGATATCATACCCGGTTCTCAACCGATATCTAAAGTACCTTATCGAATGGCGACGACTGAACTCAAGGAGCTGAAGAAACAACTATAAGATTTGGTAGACAAAGACTTTATCAGACCAAGCTCATCACCATGGGGCGCACTAGTGTTATTCGTT
>NMUG010007666.1:0-11972 GCA_002855965.1 Monotropa hypopitys
AAGTTCATAAAATCCCACAACTACAACCATAGACAACCCTTACTAGTTTCATAATGATTTCTTCTCTAAATCAAAAAGTTCCTTAATAATACTTGTAGATCACATTAAGAAGAAGATCATACTTGAATCTTAAATCCAAACTCACAATTCTTAAAATCAAAAATGGAGAATGAGTCACATATTCCAGGAATTTAATCAAATTCATGGACTATATCTCTAGACTATGTTACCATATCACCAATTCCCTTTAAAAATCCTTCACCTTATATCATATACTCTTAGACATGTATATACTTATGAAAACCCATTCCCAAATCAGGGAATTAAAGTATATAACCCCGAGTAAAGAGAAGGCTAAGATACTTACAAGATGTAGCACAATCTTCTCCACCAACCCACTCTTCTTCTTCAAGGTCTTCAAGGTCTTCAATGGCTTCCAAGGCTTTTCTCCCTCTTTCTCCCTCTCTCTAGAATTGTAAAACAAAGTATAAATGATAATAATACATTCCTAAACACCCCTTAGACGTTTAGGATGTTTCCCAACCATTCCCCCATTCAAAAACACCCAAAACGCACTTAAAAAAAATAACTGCCTATGCACCCTGTCCGGACGAGCCCCATCCCCGTCCAGACCACCGACCATCGTACAGACGAGCCACCTTCTTGGTCCGAACTAGCCCCACAAAAATTCCAGCCAAACTTGCTGGTATCCCATCCGGACGAACCCCAATCTTGGTCTGGACGAGGAACTAAAAATCGCTTCCAAATTCTACCAAACTCACTCCCAACCTTCCAAACTCAAATCCTAACACTTCCCTTTCATTTTAGACATCAATTTAACATTCTAAGGTCACTCTATGACCTTCCCAAGTCTATATACATTCTAAATTTAAATCCTCAAAGATTAAAATGGTGATTCACTACCACAATCGACCACAATTCTTCTTTCCTATCCTTAATTCAACACAAGACATTCTCAAAAATAATCTAACGCTTTAACCCTCAAAGCCATCATACCCAAAGGTCCATGATAGGTACAGTAACATACATATTTATGTCTTAACCATAAAAAATGTTAGTCCTAAAGCTATTATCTAATAAAAGTTGCAGCGTTTTTGGATTAAGTCTCCTTGACAGGAAGTGAGACAGAAATAAGCCAATAAAGTCGTTTTATACGACATGAGAAATCCCGTGAGTTGTCAAAGCCTAAGGAAGATCTCTAGAGAGTAATGAAGATCAATGGAGTGAGGGAAACAGACTGTAGATGTCAAAAAGGAGCAATGGAGAACAAAGAAGAAGAAGAAAAGAAAGTCAATCATAGACCCGTAACTGGTTGCACTCATATTCGCCGCAACCGGTAGCGCCTGAGCTGCAGACATCAAGTGAAGAAGTTAAAGGCAAAGTACCGTGGGTCTCGTAACCGGTTGCGCTCTCAACCGCAACTGGTAATGCATTGCTCAAGAAAAGTGAGAAACAAGAGAACCGTAACCGGTTGCGCTCAGATCAGCCGCAACCGGTAGCGCATGCCCTGTGGACTTGCAGGCAGGAGATTGGAAGGCAAGATGTCGCGACTCCCGTAACCGGTTGCGCTCTCAACCGCAACCGGTAATGCTTAACTGAAGAAAGCTGGAAGAAGAAGCGTAACCGGTTACGCCTATTTTGGGCGCAACCGGTAGCGCTGATACGCGGAAGAAAAGTGCTGATGCGGGATTTTTACGAATTTTAACCAAGGATTAGACCTCCTTACCCCTCATTAAGGGTAATTAAGAGATTTGAACGTAGGCTTAGTATAAATATGAGTCTTTAAGCCTCATTAGGGGATTCTTTGATCATTGTAACTTTTGTGGGTGGCTACAACCACTTGGGGAACTCTCTTGAGAAGATCACTCAATTGGTGACAGCTTTTGAATGATTTTTGCAATGGTTTCTCCACAATCTCTCATGCTCATCTCCCTCGCCATGGCCGACTAAGCCTCCCACACCCCGGGTAATCGATGTAATCATAGATCTAAGGTTCTAGGGTTTATCTTTTGTTTTGTGTTGGGATGATTGTATGAATAAGGCTAGATCCATTCATTTATGGACGTTTTTCAATGAATATATTAGTTGGGATTGTTGATTTTAACTTCAATTGCTCATTCATACAATGGTGCTCTTTAGATCTACCTAGTACGAATAAGATGGGTTATACATCCTAGACGGGTCGTGTCCTCAGACGAGTCGTGCCCTAGTGACGGGTCATACTATTGAAACGGGCTGTACTGGCGTGATAATCCATGCTATTCGGCAAAGTGGATATCTTTCTCTCACAACAATGTAATTGCAATACATTGTTTGTGAGATATTCTAACCAAAACCGGGCTTCCAATGAACCCGAGAACCCTTAGTGAAATGATTACTCGAAAACCCATGGTATCTCTTTATCAAAGAAGTAAGTAGTTGTGTTTTAAGTTTATTTAAATTGCAAAATAACAAACCTCCGAATCGTTTCAGAACTTGAGCTAAGAAATATAAATTCACTAAGTTAAGAACCTTCACTTTTCTTGGATCGATCCTTGACTTACCATTACTATATTGTAGTGTTATTTCATTGAAATAAATCTTATTTTTGACTCGCGCACGACAGCGATTAAATTTTGGCGCCGTTGCCGGGAAAAGTCAACGTTTTTGCTTTAGTTGAATTTTTATTATTTCCTTAAGTTCGTAGTTTTCTTTTATTTCCTTTTATTTTGTTTCTAGTCTTTTATGCACGGGCGCCGATCCTTGCACCCGGAGCTAGAAGACCTTGATCTAGAACTAGAGAAAACAGCCAGAATTAACCGTTCTACATCAAGGAATCAAACTCCGATTCCAATGGCTGAAGATTTTGCAATTAACGATCCACCCACTGGAAACAATCAAAATAATCAAAATAATCCGCTGGCCAGGGGTGAGAACAACCAAAGACCACAATTGATGGTCGATGATAATGACAACACCCAAGCTGCATATGGGGGAGGTAATCATCAAGGCTATCCTGTCATTGGGGACTATTTTGTCCCAGATCCATACACAAACCCAATGTGTGTGAGACAACCAACAACAGTGGCCACACATTATGAAATTAAACCTGGCCTGCTAAACTTACTTTCCAATTTTCATGGGCGTGAGAACGAAGACCCTTATGCTCATTTGAACGAGTTCATTGATATTTGTTCCACTGTGCGATTTGCACACTTCACCGATGATGCTTTGCGTTTGAAACTCTTTCCATTCTCATTAAAAGATCGAGCTAAGCAATGGCTAAACACTTTAGCCCCGGGAAGTATCACATCGTGGAACCAATGTCAATAAGAGTTCCTCAAGAAGTACTTCCCCATTGGAAGGACTAATCAAATTCGCCGTTCTCTCATGAACTTTACTCAACTTGAGGGCAAACAATTTCATGAGACTTGGGAACGCTTGAATGATTTTCTAAGAAGGTGTCCTCACCACGAGGTACCCAAATGGCATTTGGTGCAAACGTTCTATTATGGGTTAAGTGAACGCCACCGCTATATGATTGATGCTTCTTGCGGTGGCGGCTTCATGAACAAGAGTCCGGAGGAAGGGTGGAAAGTCTTCGAACAATTTGCTGAGAATTCTCGGCACCACCAGGACTCTGGCATTACCAATGACAGGTCCACCACATCTTCCAATAAGCCCCGAGGCTTATACCAAGTGGACCAACAAAATGATTTGAGTCTCAAAGGTAGATTCACTGGCCAAAAAGCTGGACAGCTTCCTATCTCTAGGCCAGAATTCAATCCATACTCCTCCACCTCCTGCAATTGCGGAGGTATGCCAAATTTGTTGCACTCCTGGGCATACAACTGAAGAATGCCAGCATGCCTTCCCAGCCCAGGAGAGTGAGGAGCAAGCATGCTTCACCCAAGGCTTTGGTCGCCCCCAAAATAATCCATATTCTAACACCTATAACCCTGGGTGGAAGAATCATCCTAATTTTTCGTGGCGACCATCAGGCCAAGGGGTTGCATCATCATCAAGGCCACCAATGACCCAACAAGGGTCCAATCGACCACCTTTCCAAAACTCACTATATCAATCCCATAACCCCCCTCCACAACACTATCACGCGCAACCAAGTGCAAACACTCCTTTGGATTCTGCTTCATTATTAAAAATAATTGAAGAGCAAAACAAGCAGATCCAATCTCTCATCCCTCAAGTGCAAAACCTCACTCAATTGGTCCATTCCGGTGAACAATCAAGGGCCAAGCTAGAATCCCAAATTGGGCAACTAGCTAATCAAATGAGTCGAAGGGATGAGGATAAATTGCCTAGTCAAGCTGTGTCAAATGCTAGAGGATTCCATCAAATTGATGAGACTTCCCAACATGAACATGCTAAGGCAGTTACAGTGTTGAGGAGTGGGAAGGTGATTGATACCACCCCCAAGGACCCAAGAGCTAAAGAGATAAAGTCTTCATTATCCGGGTCCGAACCAACAAAATCCAAGGGGAAAGAGATTGCTACCGAATCACAAGCAAAGGACTCATCAGTAGTGCCATCTTATATTCCCAAAGCACCCTTCCCCACTTTTCTTGATGCACCTTCACCCTTCCGCAAGAAGGGGGCTCCCATTGAAAACATCATGGAGGTGTTCAAGCAAGTGAAAATTAACTTGCCATTGCTTGATGCCATTCAACAGGTTCCTTCTTATGCTATGTTCCTCAAGGACTTATGCACTCACAAAAGAAAGGCACGAGCAAAATTTTTGGAACCAATCCCCATTCCGTACCAAGTGAGTGCTATTCTCCAGGCAGACATAGCACCCAAGTTGCCGGATCCGGGAGTGCCTACTATCTCTTGCATTATTGGTTCACAGACCATTAGCAGGGCACTCTTGGATTTAGGAGCTAGTGTTAATCTGCTCTCTTATTCCGTGTATGAGGAGCTGGGGCTTGGAGAGTTAAAGCCCACGGCGGTCACACTGCAGATGGCCGACCATTCAGTCAAGGCTCCAAGGGGTATGATCGAGGACATTCTTTTCAAGGTACAAAATTTCTATTATCCTGCAGATTTTCTAGTACTTGACATGGAACCTGTCTATCCCTTGAGTCTGAAAGTCCAAACCCCAGTCATCTTGGGGAGACCATTCTTGGCCACGGCTAATGCTAACATTGCCATGAGAAGTGGAGTGATGGAGGTGTCGTTTGGCAATATGAAGATGAGTTTAGATATGTACAACTCTTCTCACCGACCTCATGTTGAGCACGAATGCTTTGCTATAGATGTCATCCATGAGTTGGTGGAAGATGCGTTGCCATACATTTTAGCCGATGACTTATTGGAGGCGTGCCTTGCACATTTTGGGTTTAAGGAGTTTGATCTTGATAACTCCATCGCTGAGGTTAGCTACTTGCTAGATATTTCACCTCCGATGGACATGCTTGCATTGTCTACCTCATTCGAACCCTTACCCACATTAGCCTCCACTCCCACTCCACCTTCTATTGAAAGAGCTCCAAAGCTTGAGTTGAAGCCTTTACCGGCTTCACTCAAATATATCTTTCTGGGGCCAAATGACACCTTGCCGGTTATCATTGCTTCAGACCTCTCTTCTTTGCAAAAGGGTCAACTCATTGAGGTGCTCAAAGAGCACAAAATGGCAATAAGGTGGTCAGTGGCCGACCTAAAGGGGATTGACCCCTCCATCTGCATGTACCGCATTCATTGCGAGGATAATTCAAAACCCACGAGGGAGATGTAGAGGAGGTTAAATCCCGTCATGAAGGAAGTCGTGATGAAGGAGGTAGTGAAACTCCTCGATGCGGGTATCATTTACCCCATCGCCGATAGTCAGTGGGTGAGCCCCACTCAGGTTGTACCAAAAAATCGGACATCACAATTGTTGAGAACGAGAAGGGAGAGCTTGTGCCTACCCACCAAACCACAGGATGGCGTGTTTGCATTGATTACCGCAAGCTGAACTCCATGACCAAAAAGGATCATTTTCCCCTTCCGTTCATTGATCAGATTCTGGAGAGGTTGGCGGGCCAGAGCTATTATTGCTTCCTGGATGGATATTTCGGGTACAACCAAGTGGCTGTCGACCCTCTAGATCAAGAAAAAACTACCTTCACCTGTCCCTACGGTACGTTTGCCTATCGGCGCATGCCTTTCGGTTTGTGCAATGCACCGGCTACGTTTCAGCGGTGCATGATGGCTATCTTTTCGGATATGGTGGAGAAATTTTTGGAAGTCTTCATGGACGATTTTTCCGTCTTTGGAGACTCCTTTGAGGGTTGTCTTTAAAATCTGCGATGTGTGCTCAAACGATGCACAGAGACAAACCTGGTCCTTAGCTGGGAAAAGATCCATTTCATGGTTCGTGAGAGAATTGTGCTTGGGCATATAGTGTCCAAGAGGGAGATTGAAGTTGACCACGCTAAGGTGGACCTCATTTCCAAACTTCCTCCCCCTCTACAGTCATGCAAATCCGCTCCTTCCTCGGACATGCAGGATTTTATCGACGGTTCATTAAAGATTTCTCGAGGATCTCCAAACCAATGTGCGATTTACTCGCCAAAGATGTGCCGTTCGTATTTGATTCTGCATGTCTTGCTGCTTTTGAAACCCTTCGGGGTATGCTCTCTACTGCCCCCATCATCCGGTCACCCGATTGGTCTCTACCCTTTGAGATCATGTGTGACGCCTCTGACTACACAGTCGGGGCTGTCCTGGGCCAACGGGTTGACCGTGTTCCCCATGCGATCTACTACGCAAGCAAGACCCTCTCTGATGCTCAGTTGAACTACACTACCACTGAGAAGGAATTGCTTGCTGTAGTATTTGCCCTTGAAAAGTTCCGGTCTTACCTCCTGGGATCCAAAATCATTGTATACACTGACCATGCCGCTTTGCGGTACTTGCTGGAAAAGAAGGAGAGTAAGCCGAGATTGATTAGGTGGGTTCTGCTTCTGCAAGAGTTTGACCTTAAGATCCGTGACAAGAAGGGTTCTGAGAACTCTGTAGCGGACCACCTATACAGAATTTTGGTGGAGAACACTTGTGCCACCTCACCTTTAAAAGACTCGTTTCCCGACGAGCAATTGTTTATGGTGAGCCAAGTGCAATCTCCTTGGTATGCTCACATAGTGAACTACCTCGCCACAGGCGCGCTTCCATCGATGTGGTCCAAGGCTGACAAGGACCGATTCTTCGTGCAGGTGAGACATTACTTTTGGGAAAATCCGGAGCTGTTCAAATTGTGCTCGGATCATATTGTGAGAAGATGTGTCCCCGAAACTGAGTTTCAGAGTATTCTTACTTTTTGCCACTCTCTTGAGTGTGGGGGACATTTCAGCAGGAAAAAGACTGCAGCGAAAGTTTTGCAGAGCGGTTTTTACTGGCCCACTCTCTTTAAGGATGCCCATGAATTTTGTAAGGCATGCCTTCAGTGCCAAAAAACCGGAAATATCTCACGCCGTGACATGCTACCACTATTCCTTATTCTGATTGTGGAGATATTTGATGTATGGGGTATTAATTTCATGGGACCATTTCCGTGTTTGCACGGGAATGAGTATATCTTGGTGGCAGTCGATTACGTGTCTAAGTGGGTAGAGGCGGTAGCCACAAGGACTAATGACCACAAGGTGGTCATCAAGTTCTTGCAAGCCAATGTGTTCACACGTTTTGGCTATCCGCGCGCTATCATTAGTGATGAGGGAACCCATTTCCTCAATAAGTATTTCGCGGCCCTTGTTAGGCGGTACTCCATTACACATAAGGTGGCAACACCTTATCATCCGCAAACAAGCGGCCAAGTTGAGGTGTCTAATAGAGAGTAAAAGCGAATTCTTGAAAAAACAGTTCGGCCCGATAGAAAAGATTGGTCTTTGCGCCTTGATGATGCACTTTGGGCCTACCGTACCGCTTACAAGACACCTATTGGCATGTTTCCCTACAGTTTAGTGTTTGGGAAGGCTTGCCATCTTCCGGTGGAGCTTGAACATACGGCCATGTGGGCCATAAAGCAGCTCAATTTTGACATTAGTGCTGCAGGCTTAAATCGGAGACTCCAATTATCCGAACTCGAGGAGTTGAGGAATGGAGCATATGATAGTTCCCGAGTTTACAAGGACCGGATGAAGGCATTCTATGACAAGCATATTAATAGGAAAACCTTCGCTCCGGGAATGAAAGTATGACTGTTTAACTCACGCCTAAAATTATTCCCTGAAAAGTTGAGATCTAGGAGGAATGGCCCTTACGTCATAGTTCGGGTCTTTCACTATGGGGCTATCGAAATCAAAGACCCACAATTGGGTAATTCTTTTTGTATGAATGGACAACGGTTAAAACCGTACATTGAAAACGTCCATGAGTAAATCACTGACGGGGCCATTGTGGAAGAAATTTCACTAGTGGATCCCGTATATCAAAAATGAGAACAAAGAAGTCTATAAGACTATAAATCCATGAAGGTTGAGATACCTTCAGTGTAGGCCGTGCTCGAACAGTCATGGTTGCCGGTCTAGTATAGCCGTAGCCAAGCTATCCTTGTTAATGTATTATCTGGGATTACCCCGGTAAAAGTATGGATGATGGGACAAAAGTGATTGGAGGTTCTCAAGATTTAGCCACAAAGTACGACCTTAGAGTACTAACCTACCGAGTAACCATTCTATCCAGAAATTCCGAGAGATTTTCTTCTCTAATACATTAATCAAGTGAGTGAATCGGAGAGAAAGTATTACTCGTGTTGTCCGCGTGAAGGATCGGTGGAAAACCCTTCAAACTTGGTCGAAGTCTAGGGAGGTTGACATGCCTCCCGCAAAGGTACGCAATAATTCTTTCATTCTCTTCTCTCTCTCTTTCTTCAAAAAGTGAGTGTCTCCTAGCTCCACCGCTTGGAGACATGGCATAGATTAAGTTGAGGGATGAGGTCATTTCGTTCCTCTCATTCCCTACATCCCTCTTAGCTTTATTCTTTTTATACTCCGAGGACGGAGCAATCTTCAAGTTGAGGGATGGGGAACACTATCGTTTTCCTTCTTTTCTTTTCTTTCAATTTTTTTATTTTCAGCATTGAAGTGTGAAAATGGTGATATATGTGCTCCTTTGATGATGTTTTGAGTAAGAACTTGCAGAAAATCAATGGAAACTCTTCAAGGAAGTGCATGATCTCTTCTCGACTTACAAGGAATGGCGATTCAAAAGCTCACGTAATTATCCATTGGACCATTCTTCCATTGTGGGGTAAATATATCTTCTTGTGGTTTTGCATGTAGCATAAACATTCTTTTGTTTTGCATAACATGTGAGATTGAGAAGAAAATGATCTTAGGCATTGTTTCATTGATTAGACCCACTAAATTTTTATTTTTTATGTTTCAATGAACACTTGTTACCCCATTGAGCCCAAAATATCTTTTATTTTGTATTTGTATCCTATTCTTTGATATTGAGCCGTAGGTGAACCCCGTAACATGGGAAAGGGAATCATCCAAGGATGAATCGATCCTACAAAACTCGTATCTCGGAACAGGTTGGACTTCAGAGTGGATGTTTGAGGGTGAAATAGGTGAGTAAAGCAGGAGTTGGTTCTAGTTGGTGGAATAATGTTGTGAAATCATGCAGAGTGGGTGAAGCAGAAGAAAATTTGGCAGTTTGGTAAATCTGGGCCTACCGTAACCGGTTGCGGCTATTTTTAGTGCAACCGGTAGCGCCTAAGCAAAAATGAAAAAAAATATAGATATATCAGCTCATCCCGTAACCTCAGCATTACCGCTGAGGCAGAGCTGGGCTAGGGCGATTTGGGGCGAAAAACATCACAGAGCTACCACCCCTCTCCAAATTCTCTCTTCTCTCTCTCGTATCTCATCTCTCTCTCCCTCACATCCCTTAACCTTCAATTCCACCATGGAACCCTCCGAGAACCCTGAAAATTTGGAAACAAGGAATGAAAATCGTGATACGCGCAAGCAATTCAAGCGAAGGATTAAAACTATTGGCACCAAAAAGTCTGTGCAGCCATCATCTTCTGTAGATTCCTCCGGGGCACAGACTGAGCTTCCAGTACCATCAGTTCCTATTCAGGAACCTATTCCAGACGTTGCCAGTATCGATTCAGTTGATATGGATCCTTCTATTGACCTATTGCCACCCGTGCATGAGGAGCAGCCACTTCCATCTCAGTTATAGGGTGAGATCGCTGATGCTAGTCTAATGATTATTCCAGAGGTTCATACAGAGTCCATTCCAGAGCCCATTGCAGATCCTACTTCCGAGGCTACTACAGAGCATGCCTCACCACCTATACCAGAGGCCACTACTGCACAGACTACTGAGCTTCCTACAGAGCAGGCCATAGTACCACCAGCTACAGAGCCTACAGTAGAGGCTACAGTGCCAGATCAGCCATCATCTTCTAAAAAAGGAAGCAAGCTCCAAAAGGAGCAAAGACTTGGGAGGATGTATGCTCTACTCGACCTATTCTATGTGAGAGGAAGGTGGTGATGCCAAAAGATGTGCGGCCAGTGAACAGAAAGGAAGAGGATGCTGTATTGTTCAATGTGGCAGAGTGTTTGGTAGAGGCTGGACTTACCCGTTGGTTCGATGATATGAGGGGATACATTCCCTCATTTGTTAGAGCTTTTTACCAGACGGTTGTGCAGGACAGTGACGCCTTGGTGCTGAAGGCCAAGGTAAAGGGGAAAGTAATTGTTTATACCCCTGACTTGATTTCTAGCTTTATTGGTTGCACATGGACGACTGAGCAGGACGTTACATACCCCAAAGAGGGTTATCTTTCACCTACTGGATTAGTGTTGGCGGAGTTGGTTTGTTCTGATGTCGGTTTATACCAGAGGAGAGGCAGATATACTCAGGGCTTGTTGAGGCCCAAGTATGCTATGATGAATAAAATTGTTCATTATAACATCTATCCTAGAGGATCGGAGAAGGTGCCTAAAGAGGATGTTATCCAGCTTTGCTATGAGATCTTGGAGAAGAAGAAGATCGATTACGATTGCGAGATTTAGACTGTAGTCAGGATCCACTGCCAGTTTGTCGTTTGCTTTTCTGATTACATCTTTGTGTTTGGATTTTGGACTGAGGACCACTCAGAGAGATGCTTGGGTACCTACCCCATTGGGGCCAATTACATATGAGACAGTAGCACGGAGTAGAGCAGTACATAGAGACAGACATGCAACTCCAGATGAGGTACCCCCACCAGATGCTGGTCCCATCCCTCAGGATGATATACTTCCACCTGCTGAGCAGCCCCATATTCCTGATCCTTCCCAGAGTGAGCCACCTGTGCCACCACCTGTGCCACCACCTCCTGCAGTGCGGATGCCGAGATCGCGCAACCAGACAGTTGTTGACAGTGGAGAGTTGTTAGAAATGTTGAGGAGGATGGAGATGAAGATGGATGAGGAGAGGATAGTCAGGGAGTCTGAGAGGGTGAGGAGATTGATTTGGGAGAAAGATATTTCTGACCAGTTGACAGATATGAGGAGGAGGATCGACAGAGAGCAGTCACCAGTTGTTGAGAAGGAGGAGTTCGAGAGCGAGTACTCTGGATCCGAGGATTCCGAAGATGATTGATTCATTTCTTTTATCTTTTGGGTTACTGTTGTTTTTATTTTGATCATATGGTAGACATGATTTTGTTTTTTTGTTGGGATAATGATGGTCTGGGTAGTTTACCATGCTTACATATTTGCCATCATTATAGTCTACCTCATCCTACCTTTTACATTATAAGCTTTTGAACTCCTTTTTGATTCTGCGATATCCCATGTGAAATGCATTGCGTGAATGTTTATTATGAATTGCATAACACTAACTTTGTTGAGTGCAGCACACACTAAATGCTCTAAGCCACCATATAAGCTGCAGAATCTTTCTTTGGCATTCCGAGGACGGTTCCACAACCTTCACACAATTATCTGGAGAGTTCTCTTTGTGAGTGACCC
>NMUG010007667.1:0-11972 GCA_002855965.1 Monotropa hypopitys
AACATGGTAACAACCAGACTAAACAAAGGAAAGTTAGCTTCTCAAATTGAAAGGCAGATACAAGAAGATAGTGAGCATATGGACACTGATGAAGATTCTCACACCAAAAGATAGTTTGAGAATTATTTTTGTCTAAGATGCAAGAAGAAATAAAAACAGGAGAAGCAGTAATGGCTGGAAAAGAATATAATGGGACCTATGCCAAAGGTGCCATAAGATTCAACACAATGAGGGGAAATGACTTACAAATATATGTAGGTCCAAAATTAATATTTGAAGGTGAAGATCCAGGTATCTTTATTCCATCCCAGTCGACAAAAAGGTAGGGAGAAGATGATGGTCCTTTCTTGTTCAAGTGACAGTCAGTAATACCTACTTTACCAGGGAAACCAAGCATGGAAACTATGCCTCCTCTAAGGCATATGTATGAAAGAGGAAGAGACCACTATCATAGGTTTGGAAGACCAAGACGAGGTGGTTCATTTATGAGAGGTGATCACCAAGGGAGAATGGTGATTGTCACGCCCCAGATTTTTAAGCCATATTTTTTTTGAAGTATAATTTGTTTACAAATGGGGACACAAGCATGGATCATTACCATTTAAATACCAAACACATCCCATTCCAAACTTACCAAAAATCCGAGTGTGAATGCGGAAAATTTAAGTTTTAAGTCCAAACCACAGAAGAGGTAGAATAGAAGGGAAAACAAGGTTTAAGTTATTACATGCCGTAAATAGTGAGAACCCACAACCCGGGCGTTTTCATAATAATAGAGTACATGGTTTACAAAAAGCTACCAAATAGCCAAGATGATCAAGGGGCTTCAAGATCCTCAAAAATCTGTTTCTTCCCTGCAGAACCTTTAAAAAAAAGGGCGTGTCACGCCAAAGTAAAAAATATCTATAACTAACATGTTAATAGTTGGCGTGACTAGTGTGTTCCATGAACATGATAGAAAGTGTGCGATAAACATGGATGAACTACAAGATGCATAGCAATTGATCCCACTATGACACACATCGACTACTTACAATAAAAGAGTGCGAATATATATATATTGGGGAAGTGAGTAGCAAGGCAACATATACATATGTCTATTCTCATTTCTCTTTGTTCACTAGACATAGTAGTGAGTCTAACCATCTACCAAGGCTTGCATAGTATCATAACAAGGGAATTACATCATGAGTATATTCCATAATCACGCATCGTCAATAGTCACGTTGTGTGAAATGTCATCGCATATCGTATCCGTCGTTCCCAAGAATGTTGGGAGGGTTAACATCACCCACATTGTGCACAATGTCGTGGAGGGAGCGACCCTTTTGAGAACTCCATTATAAGTCTGTTCTTATCTAAATCCTAGCCGGAGGCTAGTATGCCAAGGGAATACCTAGGCCTTTCTTGTGTCAATTTCCTAGCCATAGGCTAGTATGTGAGACCCCGGTATTAGAAAATATTTAACGAAAGTATTTTTAAGAATTTTCGATATTCATTTAAGTCTTGAAGTTATAATACGAAGAGGAAAAGATTTGATTAGGGGCCTAAGTGAAAGAAAATATACTTGGGAATCCAAAATAGGAGTTGCCGACCAGATTAGGGTCCGGACAAGCTTGTGCCGAGCAAAAGGGGTCCGGTTTAGAGAGTCCGGCCGAGGAGAGGTTCGGCTCAGTAGAGCAGCTCGGCAATCTCAGAGCTCGGCATATATCAGTTCGGTAGGTTGGCTGTCCGGACACATAGATGCTCGGCAGGCCAGATGCTCGGCAGCTCGGCAAGATAGTAGTACCGGCACCTCGGTTGTTCGGCAGAGCTGGGAACTTGTCAATATGGAAGTCCAGATGGACAACTACACATGTATAAGACAAATGGCTGATGTCATGAAACACTTCATATAGATGGGACAAATTGAGCAGTTGAGTGGGATGATGTCACCTTCCATTCCCAGCAGAAGGAGCCAAATTGAGCGGCTGGTGGGCGTAGGTCGTCAGCCTAGAGCCTAGACTGGGCGGCCGACGGGACACAGTCTGGGTGAGTGGCGCCGTTTGTTGGTCTGCCAACGTATGGATCATTATTGCCTTCTCAAAATCTATAAATACCGGACCATTTCATTTCATTTTGGTTACAACTTCAGTTTGAGAGAAATCAGACCTTCTCTCTCTAGAATTATCCGAAGCGTTGTTCGGCAAAACTCTGGACTTCAATCCAGGAGTTCGGCAAGTCCTAACCTTGTACTCAAGTGTTCGGCGAACCATTGGCCGTACACCTTCACCTCAGATTTCTGTTCGGCAAAGTCTTGGCCGCATAGCTAATTTCAGAACCATTGATCAGTCCTCCGGACAGACTTTTTTTACTTCGGCAGTTCATACTCAGACTTCCAGACTCAGTTTCCTTCGGCAAGTATCATACCAGTTCGGCAAAGATTCTGTTTGTTTCCGTACTTGATCGGCGAACACCTTTCCAGCTCTAATCATTTACCCTTCGGCAAATCAAGCTTCGGCCAAAGGTAAAATAATTGTTTGAATTTATTTATGTTCGGCAAAGGCCTTAGAAAATGTCTTATTGATCGGCAGACTTAAATCCAAGTCTAGCCTTGAGTTCGGCAGACTCACTCAGAGTTTTCCCGTACACTATTATTGTCCCTCACACACCTGTAGCTTTTCAGTTCGGCAGAGTTGTGCTCGGCCAAGCCATTTAATCATTATTTCTGTTCGGCAAAGCTAGCCTTCGGCTGAGCTTATGGCCAGGTTATATTTAGTTCGGCCAAGTTATTATCGGTCCGGCCGCACTACCTTATTCGTGCAAATTGATTTAACCTTCACTCTGACCGAAGCAAGTTGTGCTCGACAGAACGGACCGTTCTTCGTTAAAATCCAGCTCGGCAACAACTCTAATTGCTCGGGTAAGAAGCCCAAAATCTTTTAAACAGGCCTCCGGTCATTTTCGACCAGTTACCCGACCAAAACCATAAATTGAAATCTATGTTCTGATCTGAAGTGTCCGGACCTCAGTATGGCAGTTCGGCAACTAAGCCAACCGGCGGTGGTTCATCTCGGCAATAACCCGACCGACCTAGTAATTGAAAGCCGGTTCAACCTAAGTAAATTAATTATCTTATTAAGGCTTGCAACTCATTGGAAGAGTTATCCTTGGCTTTTATTTAATCTGCCTGGACCGTGGAAGTTCAGCAGAGAGCCTTCGGCAATGTACCTTAGGCAGAACTCTTCGGCTGACCAGTAGTGTTCGGTCAGAAGAGCCTTCGGCCTAACTAAAGTCTTCGGCAGACTTGAGCTTCGGCCAGCTCTGCTCGGAAATGTATGTTTAAGGCTGAATTCTTTATTAAATGCTAAGTTATGACTCATTATTCAGATTTGGGATAGCTTTAATCAGGAAAGAAAAAATCTAGAAGTCTCAGGAACATATTCAGGTGAATCTCTATATACTGCTCTACTCGTACTTTTCAAGTGCAATTCCTTTGAAAATATATTTATGAATGCAAAAAGATATATTTCCAAAAGAAGGTTTTGAAAGATGGATTATGCACAAATTCTTTTACCATGGACGAACACATTGGAAACTGTTTATGAAATTCCATACGACAAGTAGTTATAAAAAATTAAGGAAGAAAGGATTTGGAATGGAGATGAAATGGAAATAAGGTATATGAATTATGACCAGTGCAAATACAAGCCTATTATTGATATGCTTATACAACAGAAGCATAAGGCACAATGATCTATGCTTATACGACAGAAGCATAAGTGATGGAAATGAATATACTTATACGACACAAGTATAATTCTATTGTGCATACGCTTATACGACACAAGCAGAAGCACGAATGTGAAAGTATGAATGCTCATACGACAGGGGCTTATTGTTGAGAAAAAGGAAGTTAATCCTATTCAATAAATGTTGAAATTATGATACACTGTGAATTACAAGTTAGCATGGAAATCAAAGCAAAGAAAGAATTGTTATGATATTATCATTGAGCCTTTGAGCCATATTATGTCTGTGGAACTAATCTTGCAGGGAACAATGAGAATCCATGAAACTTGTACTGCAGTATGTAGAAATTCACTCTAGATTTTAGCTTATGCGTTTTCTAAAACCATTTTCAGGTCAGGTTGAGGAATGATGTGTCAGCTCATGTATAAGGATGTTTTTGGATATCTTTTCGTTGTACCTTTTGATGTATTGGCTATGTTTTCGGCCAAGTGATGTAATCCTGGGAACTCAATGAGAACATCTATATTCACTGCTCTGGTTTTTGTTCACACGCTTTCGCATATTTATATTGTTAAGGAATTCTTCAACTCTTTTATTAGGCCTTTAGCGAGCTTGCTCGTTGGCCGGTCATGGACTCATTCCGAGATCGGGATGGGTTGTGACAGAAGTGGTATCAGAGCTTGAGTTGATGAATTTCTGAACAAACTAGAGCCAGGAAGCAAGGCACTCACTTAGAAGCACAAAAATGGCACGAAATGAATTATGTTGAGGATGCATGCTTATACTATGAGTTTTGTAGCTATGTCTAGCAGCGACTCTGATCACGATGGCTATTCGAGTGACGATTCCGACAATCATCCTAAAAATGGACTAGCAGGAATATTTCCTTTGGAAGGTGAAGCCACGGAGGCAAGACTCATAGAAGATGCTGCACTTATGGCTTGTGGCGTTGCATCACAGGTTGCCTACGCAAATATACATCTTTCTGAGGCTCAGATTCGAGCTATAATCGACTATCGTCTAAGGCTGAGGGAGCAAGCTTGTTCGGTGGCAAGAGAATGGATGCCACAATGGAGTCTCGATGAGATATATATGGTGGCCCTGCATCATCTCGATGGAGACGAAGAAGAAGAGGAGGACGAAGAGTCAGATCCGGAGGAAAAATTTCCTGAGGAAGAAGAAGAAGGAGAGATAATAATAATGGAAGAAGAAGAGCTTGAGGATGATCTACCAGTAGTGGATGAACTAATTGACATACCCGTTTTCCCTGATAACCAAGAAATAGTTCATCAGGAATGGATTTATCCTCCCTATGAGTGGTCTAGTGACTCAGACGATGAGTGACACTTTATTTATTGCTATATCCGGAGTATTTTTGTTGTGTACTGGACACAAATATGCATCTATGTTTCTAAATGATATGCCATAAGTATTTCCACCTTTTGATTAAAGTATTTTCTATTCAGAATGGTTAATACGTGAGCAACGGGTCAAGAACGCCACGAGATTACTGAGCTACGCAACATGGTGTGGATGTTGACTGGAATTGTCCAAGCTCAACAAGCTACGATTGAGCAGATGCGGCGGCAACCGGAACCTGTGATTGAACCACCGGCGATTCCTGAAGATGAAGGAGTTAACGCGGCACAACAAAATCACAATGTGGCAGCTGTCAAAGAGTTTTTGAAACTCAAACCCCCGACTTTTCCTGTAGGAATTCATCCAATCAAGGCCAACGAATGGATTGCAGAGCTAGAGAAGAATTTCCGACTTCTCCGATGTACTGACCTACATAAAGTCGAGATCGCATCGTATCTATTGGTATGCGAAGCCAATAGATGGTGGAATTTAAAAAGCGTTGCTGAACCCAATATGTCTTGGGAGAGATTTCTAGAGAACTTTCGCGAGAAGTTTATGCCGAGAGCTATGCAGAATGCAAAGCGAATAGAGTTCGAGAATCTGAAGCAGAGAGGAGCAATGACTGTAGCCGACTACGAAGCTGATTTCACGAATCTTGCTGTCTATGCACCATATCTAGTCGCTAACGATGAGATGAAGGCTCGGAAGTTCGAGGAAGGACTCAAGCACGAGATAAGGAAGATCATTCGTCCTTTTCAGCTACCTTCGTATGCTGAAGTCTTGGACAGGGCTATCTTGGTGGAACAAGATGTTGATGAATCAAGAAGATTTAATGAGAGGAAGAGAAGCCAAGGCCAAGGAGGATCGAGCTATTCGAAGAAAGCCAACTATGGAAAGAATCAACAGAAGTATCAAAGAGGAAGGAACAACAATCAACAGCGGCAGAGACCAAACTGTCCCAAGTGCGGAAAAAGTCACGAGGGAAAATGCTGGGCAAGAGGGCCTACGATATGTTTTGGCTGTGGTCAGGCAGGACACTACAAGAATGCTTGTCCAAACATACTCACAGGAGAAAACACAGTACCAGTTGGAAACCAGAGAAATGATGCAAATCAAGGCAACAGGAACCAGAGGCAAGGAAGGGCGTTCGCCATTGTTCCAGGAGATCCTAGGAATGATGAAGGAGTCATTGCAGGTAGAATTTCTATCTATGAAATTCCTACTTATGCACTATTTGATTCTGGATCTACACATTCTTTTATTTCTACGATGCATGCCAAGAAGATCGGTAGAATCCTGGAACCACTAGATTTTGATCTAATAGTATCTCATCCCTCAAATAAGAGTGTGGTATGCACCACAGTTTTTAGAAACTGCGAAGCTATTATTGGAGGAGTGTCTATAATGATGGACTTAATTCCTTTGGCCATGACGCTTTTTGATGTGATCATTGGTATGGATTGGCTATCCAAGTTTAAAGCGAAAATAGATTGTACTTCTAGATTGATTATCTTTGAAGAGTTCAAAGGTGGGGAGACGAAGCTGAAAGGGGAAAGGGTTGTTACACCACCCTGCTTTGTTTCAGTGGCAAAAGCTCGTCGACTTTTGCAGAAAGGTTGTTTGGGATATCTTTGTAGTATCTCCACAACAATTGCGAGAGATTCCGAAATTTCTAGTATTCCGATAGTTCGAGATTTTCCCGACATATTTCCTGACGAGTTACCAGACATACCGATAGATCGAGAAATAGATTTCTCTGTTGATATCATACCCGATGCTTGACCAATATCTAAAGAACCTTATCGAATGGCGACGACCGAACTCAAGGAGTTGAAGAAGCAATTGCAGGACCTCGTAGATAAAGATTTCATCAGGCCAAGCTCATCACCACGGGGAGCACCAGTTCTATTTGTCAAGAAGAAAGACGGAACTATGCGTTTATGTATCGACTACAGAGAGCTGAACAAAGTCACGATCAAGAAAAAGTATCCATTACCGCGTATCGACGACTTATTCGATCAACTGCAAGGAGCACAAGTATTTTCAAAGATTGACTTACGTTCTGGATATCATTAGTTGAAGGTCAGAGCAGAAGATGTAGAGAAAACTGCGTTTCGTACCAGATACGGCCATTACGAATTTTTAGTCATGCCTTTTTGGTGTAACTAACGCACCGACAGCATTCATGGATCTCATGAATCGAATTTTCTCCGCTTATCTCGACGAATTCGTAATCGTTTTTATCGACGATATTCTGATCTACTCTAAAGACGAGGAGCAGCATACTATACATTTGGCGACGATTTTGCAAATTCTACGAGAGAAAAGACTTTATGCGAAATTCAGTAAATGCGAGTTTTGGCTTATGAGTGTTCATTTTCTTGGACATATCATCGACGGAAGAGGCATTTCAGTAGATCCGCAGAAGATTGCAGCAGTCATCAATTGGTCAGCACCAACTTCAGTATCCGAAGTTCGTAGTTTTCTCGGACTTGCTGGTTATTATCGACGTTTCGTCAAGGACTTCTCAACGATCGCAGTAGCAATGACAGAGCTTACGTGCAAAGGAGAGCCTTTCATTTGGACTCAAGAGCGAGAAGATTGTTTTCAAGAATTGAAGAGGAGACTTACAACAGCACCAGTTTTAGCTCTACCCAATGGAGAAGAGAACTTTGCAGTCTACAGTGACGCTTCGCACAAGGGACTAGGATGCATTCTGATGCAGGACAAGAAGGTTATTGCTTACGCTTCGTGGCAATTGAAGACTCACGAGAAGAACTATCCTACGCACGACTTGGAGCTTGCAGCAATTATCTTTGCACTCAAGATTTGGCGCCACTACTTATACGGAGTTACTTGCGATATCTTCACCGATCACAAGAGTTTGAAGTACGTTTTCACTCAGAAGGAGCTCAACCTGAGGCAACGAAGATGGCTAGAGCTTATGAAGGACTACGACCTCAATATTCAGTATCATCCCGGAAAGGCTAACGTGGTAGCAGACGCACTCAGCAGGAAGCCGGAAAACTCATACCTAATGCATCTTGCGACGATTATCGTAGAACCATCGATTATCGAAGAAGTCAAGCAACTACAAATGGAAGATCTCAAGCTAAAGAAAATTCAAGGAGGCATCACGGATCAAGGAGAATTTACCTTCCAGAACGATATTCTCAAATTCAGAGGACGATTATGCGTACCAAACCAAGAAGAAATCAAGCGAAAGATCATGGATCAAGAACACAAGACGAAATTTGCGATTCATCAGGGAAAAGTAAAGATGTATCAAGATTTGAAGCGATCTTATTGGTGGATGGGAATGAAGAAGGACATAGCAGCTTATGTCAGCAAATGCTTGGAATGTCAACAAGTGAAGGCAATGCGGCAAAGACCGGCAGGACTACTTCAACCCTTACCTATTTCAAAGTGGAAGTGGGAAGATATTACGATGGATTACGTTATCGGATTTCCGCGCTCAGTCAAAGGCAATAATGCAATATGGGTAATAGTCGATCGATTGACTAAGTTAGCACATTTCATACCAATCAAGAATACGTATTCGATGGACCGGATGGCGTCTACTTATTTGCAAGAAATCATTCGACTTCACGGAACACCTGTATCTATTACGTCAGATAGAGATCCTCGTTTCGTATCAAGATTCTGGAAAGCATTGCAGAAAGCTATGGGAACGACGCTCAACTTCAGTACAACTTTTCATCCACATACGGACGGGCAATCAGAAAGGACGATTCAGACGCTTGAAGATCTTCTACGATCATGCACGCTAGAATTTCAAGGAAGCTGGGAGGAGCATCTACCTTTGGCAGAGTTTACTTACAACAATAGTTATCAAGCGAGCATTGGAATGGCACCTTTCGAAGTGCTATATGGAAGGAAAGGCAGATCACCATCATGCTGGACAGAGACTGGAGCAGAAGGACTTACTGGACCAGAAATAGTTCGGGAGACGACGGAAAAGATCAAATTGATTCAAGATCGATTGAAGATAGCTCAAGATTGTCAAAAGAGTTATACAGATTTGCGACGAAGAGAGATTAAATTCAACAAAGGAGAAAAAGTATTCTTAAAGGTATCTCCTACGAAGGGCGTTATCAGATTCGGAAGAAGAGGGAAGCTTAATCCACGATACATCGGACCTTTTGAGATTCTCGAAAGAATCGGGCCAGTAGCCTATCGACTAGCGCTGACACCTGAACTAGCCAATGTTCACGACGTATTTCATGTATCGATGCTTCGTCGATATATTTCAGATCCATCACATGTTTTGATTCGACCTTCGATCGAGATCGAGAAGAATCTATCTTATGAGGAGCGATCAGTCAAAATCTTAGATCGTCAAGAGAAGCAGCTGAGGAACAAAGTGATTCCATTAATTAAAGTTTGGTGGGAGAACCAATCTGGCAATGAAGCTACTTGGGAGAAAGAGAGCGATATGCGCGAGAAATACCCACAGTTATTCATATGAGGTATATTACCTTACTTGTGAATGCATTTACAATTATTCATAATTATTCGTAATTATTAAACTTAAGTTTGAGGACAAACTTCTTTAAAGTTGGGGAGGATGTGAGACCCCGGTCCTAGAAAATATTTAACGAAAGTATTTTTAAGAATTTTCGATATTCATTTAAGTCTTGAAGTTATAATACGAAGAGGAAAAGATTTGATTAGGGGCCTAAGTGAAAGAAAATATACTTGGGAATCCAAAATAGGAGTTGCCGACCAGATTAGGGTCCGGCCAAGCTTGTGCCGAGCAAAAAGGGTCCGGTTTAGAGAGTCCGGCAGAGGAGAGGTTCGGCTCAGTAGAGCAGCTCGGCAATCTCAGAGCTCGGCATATATCAGTTCGGTAGGTTGGCTGTCCGGACACATAGATGCTCGGCAGGCCAAATGCTCGGCAGCTCGGCAAGATAGTAGTACCGGCACCTCGGTTGTTCGGCAGAGCTGGGAACTTGTCAATATGGAAGTCCAGATGGACAACTACACGTGTATAAGACAAATGGCTGATGTCATGAAACACTTCATATAGATGGGACAAATTGAGCGGCTGAGTGGGATGACGTCACCTTCCATTCCCAGCAGAAGGATCCAAATTGAGCGGCTGGTGGGCGTAGGTCGTCAGCCTAGAGCCTAGACTGGGCGGCCGACGGGACCCACTCTGGGTGAGTGGCGCCGTTTGTTGGTCTGCCAACGTATGGATCATTATTGCCTTCTCAAAATCTATAAATACCGGACCATTTCATTCCATTTTGGTTACAACTTCAGTTTGAGAGAAATCAGACCTTCTCTCTCTAGAATTATCCGAAGCATTGTTCAGAAAAACTCTGGACTTCAATCCAGGAGTTCGGCAAGTCCTAACCTTGTACTCAAGTGTTCGGCAAACCATTGGCCGTAAACCTTCACCACAGATTTCTGTTCGGCAAAGTCTTGGCCGCACAGCTAATTTCAGAACCATTGATCAGTCCTCCGGACAGACTTGTTTCACTTCGGCAGTTCATACTCAGACTTCCAGACTCAGTTTCCTTCAGCAAGGATCATACCAGTTTGGCAAAGATTCTGTTTGTTTCCGTACTTGATCGGCAAACACCTTTCCAGCTCTAATCATTTACCCTTCGACAAATCAAGCTTCGGCCAAAGGTAAAATAATTGTTTGAATTTATTTATGTTCGGCAAAGGCCTTAGAAAATGTCTTATTGATCGACAGACTTAAATCCAAGTCTAGCCTTGAGTTCGGCAGACTCACTCGGAGTTTTCCCGTACACTATTATTGTCCCTCACACACCTGTAGCTTTTCAGTTCGGCAGAGTTGTGCTCGGCCAAGCCATCTAATCATTATTTCTGTTCGGCAAAGCTAGCCTTCGGCTGAGCTTATGTCCAGGTTATATTTAGTTCGGCCAAGTTATTATCGGTCCGGCCGCACTACCTTATTCGTGCAAATTGATTTAACCTTCACTCTGACCGAAGCAAGTTGTGCTCGGCAGAACGGACCGTTCTTCGTTAAAATCCAACTCGGCAACAACTCTAATTGCTCGGGTAAGAAGCCCAAAATCTTTTAAACAGGCCTCCGGTCATTTTCGACCAGTTACCCGACCAAAACCATAAATTGAAATCTATGTTCTGATCTGAAGTGTCCGGACCTCAATATGGCAGTTCGGCAACTAAGCCAACCGGCGGTGGTTCAGCTCGGCAATAACCCGACCGACCTAGTAATAGAAAGCCGGTTCAACCTAAGTAAATTAATTATCTTAGAAAGGCTTGCAACTCCTTGGAAGAGTTATCCTTGGCTTTTATTTAATCTGCCTGGACCGTGGAAGTTCGGCAGAGAGCCTTCGGCAATGTACCTTAGGCAGAACTCTTCGGCTGACCAGTAGTGTTCGGTCAGAAGAGCCTTCGGCCTAACTAAAGTCTTCGGCAGACTTGAGCTTCGGCCAGCTCTGCTCGGCAATGTATGTTTAAGGCTGAATTCTTTATTAAATGCTAAGTTATGACTCATTATTCAGATTTACGATAGCTTTAATCAGGAAAGAGGAAATCTAGAAGTCTCAGGAACATATTCAGGTGAATCTCTATATACTGCTCTACTCGTACTTTTCAAGTGCAATTCCTTTGAAAATATATTTATGAATGCAAAAAGATACATTTCCAAAAGAAGGTTTTGAAAGATGGATTATGCACAAATTCTTTTACCATGGACGAACATATTGGAAACTGTTTATGAAATTCCATACGACAAGGAGTTATAATAAATTAAAGGAAGAAAGGATTTGGAATGGAGATGAAATGGAAATAAGGTATATGAATTATGACCAGTGCAAATACAAGCCTATTATTGATATGCTTATACGACAGAAGCATAAGGC
>NMUG010007668.1:0-11971 GCA_002855965.1 Monotropa hypopitys
AGCGGATGGAATAAACAAAAATCCTCCTCGAGTGGATCGGATTGGGAACCGAACCAATCCGCCCCAAACCGATCCGCGGGCAGCCCTACTGAGTCTCAATTTATTTTTATTTTTTTAAAAAAATCCATTAAGACAATTGGGGACATGCTAAGACAGTCAGTGACAATTTGGTTCAAACAAAATGGTATGCTCTAGTTAAAGATTAGAGAAGTCTTTTATCTGTGTGATAGACAACGGCTATTGACACATGAGAAAAATGCAACACTATTTTCGTTGGAAGAATTTGGGGAATAACGTAATCACACAAATGAAAAACACATTAATTGTATTTTTTTTAAATCATGCCATTTGTATTCTTCATTAATCTTTATTTGAACATTCAGATATAATAAAAACAAAATAACTATATTTTCAAGCAAAGCACTGATGTGTCTTGTCATCCATTTTCTAAAAATTTGAATTTCACTATCAACGTCGGCGTGTCATGTCATGGCCGTGCTACTCAGCACAAGGGATACATATTGCAATGATGACCAGGGTCATGGTCAAATATCGGTCAAATATCTATATCTAGATATATTACCAAAACAAACTGAACCTTGAGTCCCAATCAATTGGGATCGGCTACATGAAATCTTTTTTCCAATGTGCTATACTGAGTGCATCATGTTCCGTTATAAGTAATAAATTAAATTCTTACGAACTACTACTTTAAAGTCAATTTAGATCTATCTCTCCCCTTAGTGCCACCATCTATCATAACTATATCACTCATCCTAACTATCGCGTCAATGTGCCTACGATAAACATGTTCAAACCACCTTAATCTATTTTCTCTTATCTTAGTCTCCAGCGACATTGCCCCTACCATATTTCGAAGGTTTTTGTTTTTTTAATTCTATCTCACAAAGTTATACCACACATCCATCTCAACATTCTTATTTCAGCGATATTCATCTTACTCACATGTTATTTCTTAGTCGCTCACTCTGTACCGTATAACAAGACTGGCCTTATGGTCATACCACTGTTCTAAAAGGTCTCTCCTAGGGCTGCCTAGACTCCGCCTAGGCGCTAGGCTACAGTGGTTCACCGCGACTAAGAAGTAATATCATATATTTGATAATCAAATCAACCCAAACAGAGCTTTAAGTCACAAATATTATATATTTGATGTTATAAAATTTTTCTCATGCATTATTCATTGTAGCATTAAGTAAATATTAATTTTTCTTAATAAATAAATAAATAACTGCCTAGGCCGCTCGCCTAGCGCCTTTTAAAATGTTGGGTAGTATGGTAGAACTTCTCATTCAACTTTACAGGTATTCTATGATCGTATAACACCCCCACAACACTCCGCTACTTGATCCATCCAACTTGAATTTTGTATGTAATATCCTTCACAGTCTCTTCATCCTTAGTAACAATTGAACCAAGATACTTGAAAGACTTACTTCTTGGTAATTCTTGATTTTGGAGGGCCACAATGTCAATATTAGTACTTTGGCCAACATTAAATTACAGACCATATACTCTGTCTTACTCTTACTGATCCTAAAACCTTGTGACTCCAATATTTCTCTCCAAGTTCCTAATTTGACATTAACACCTCTTACAGTTTCATATACCAAGACAACATTATATCTAAAACAACATATACCATAAGATATTATCCTGAATGGGTCTAGTTAATTCGTCCATAACTAGAGCAAAAAGATAAGGGCTCAAAGCAGACCCTTGATATAATCCTAATGTGATTGAGAACTTACTTGTTTCCCCTACACAAGATCTAATAGTGGTGGCAACACCTTCATACATGTCTTTAATCACATCAATATATCCTTTCGTTATGCTCTTTCTCTGCAAAACCCGTCATATAATGTCTCTAGGCACCTTATCATATGTCTTTTCTAACTCTATAAAAACCATGTGAAGATCCATCTTTTTTTCTCTGTACATTTCACCTAGTCTTCTTAACAAGTATATTGCCTTCTTTGTTGAGTTACCAGTCATAAACTCAAATTGATTCTCTGATATTGTTGTCAACATTCTCAGTCGATACTCAATAACTCTTTCCCACAATTTCAATGTATGACTCATCAATTTGATACCTCTATAGTTATTGCAACTCTTAATATCTCATTTACTTGTTATATATTGGTACTAGGGTACTCTTTCTCTACTCATTAGGCATCCTTCTAGTCAGAATAATCTTGTTAAAGAGTTTTGTCAACCATATCACTCCTCTGTCCCTAAGGCTCTTCCATACCTCAATAGGGAAGTCATCTGGTCCTAAAGCCTTGCCTGATTTCATCCTTCTCAATGTGTTTGTCGCTTTATACTTTGGTACTCTACAATAAAACATATACTTTTGACTCTCACTCCCACTAAAAGCACCCAAATGATATTCATTTACGTTTTTCTCATGCTTCTCATTCAATAGTTTATCAAAGTAGTTCTTCCATCTTCTCTTAATCTCCCCATTATTCACTAATATCCTATAGTCATCATCTTTTATGCACTTAATTTGAGAGACATCTCTTGTTTTCTTCTCTCTCCATTTTGCAAGCTTATATATATTCTTTTCTTCATCCTTGTTATCTAGTCTAGCATAGAAATCCTCAAACGATCTCATCTTAGCTTCCCTTATAGCTTTTTTGGTCTTCTTGCAAGCTCGTTTATAGCTCCTAAAATTGGCATCGCTTTTATCTTTTTGCCACTTCTTAAAGCACTCTGTTTAGCTTTTGCTATGGTCTCGACCACGTCATTCTACCATCAAGTCCCTTTCGAGGTGGGACCTCTCTCTTTCGTCTCTTCAAGAACTTCTTGCGATATTTTTTTAATGGAGCCCGCCATCGTATTCCACATTTCCTCACTACTGTCATCGAAATTCCAACTTCCTTCATTTAACATCTTGTCTCGAAACAAATTCAACTTCTCCCCTCGTAGGCTCCACCATCTAGTTCGCGGGTCTCTTCTGTCTTTTTTCATTCTCTGTTAACCTTCCAAACAAATATCAAGGACTATAAGCCTATATTGTGACACCAAACACTCTTCAGGTATGATCTTGCAATTTTTGCAAACTAAACGATCTGCACCTCACTAGGAAATAGTCTATTTGGCTTCTATTAGACCCGTTCTTATAAGTGATAAGATGCACATCACTCTTCTTAAAGAAAGAGTTCATTATTTTAAGGTCAAAAGTCACTGTAATGTCTAAAATACTTTTGACATCATCATTTTGGGATCCAAAACCAAAACCACCATGGACTGTTTTATACCCTTGCTTAATGTGACCTACATGTTCATTGAAATCACCAACTATAAATATCTTTTCTCCTAAAAGAATCCCTTACGACAATAATTTCTTCAATCACTAGTTCAACCAAAATATAAGATATACTATATGTATCCTACGAAAATACGCATGCCACCATGAGTGAAGATTGCAGATTTACCTTGAGTTCAAACTGATTTCATATAATAGAAAAACGTAATTATGCTTGTTGGAGAAAACCATAGAACCACTTTCCACTGCGTACTCCAGCATGAAATGAGGTGAGACAAATCATTGAAGTGATTGGCCGGGCTCGCTCAAGGAAAGTGGAAATGGAAGCAGAGGTATTTCAATTTGAAAGAGTATTCTAAGGTAGAGTGAGGCCTTTACTTGAGCAGTCCACCAGGATACCAATCCAATATTACGTTAGAAATGATAGAATTTGCAAAGAGATAGAGAGAAGAGAGAAAAGAGATCTTATTCACAATGTCTAGACTATTACAATAGATGGCCTTATAAAGGCTTAGAATAAGAAGAAATAGGAAACTATCCTATAAGGAAAGAAATAAAAAGAATATTTGACTAACCTAAAAAGATAATAACGTATCCTAAATAATTACAAGGCTAATAAGTAAAGCTAATCAAGAGCAATCTTAGGAGATAACAATATTATTTCCTAACATCCCCCCTCAAACTCACGATCCAGCCGCACGCAACATCGAGAGTTTGTTAAGAAAAAATCGGAATTGTTGCACCGTTTGAGTTTTCGTAAAGAAATCCGCCAACTGAAGAGAAGAGGTGACAAAGGGCAGGGAAATCGTGTCGCGATCAAGTTGTTGACGAGTAGTATGACAATCAATCTCAATATGCTTTGTCCGCTCATGAAAACTGAGTTATGAGCAATCTTAATTGCACTTTTATTATCACAGTGAATAGGGGTTGGTCTAGAAAATGTGATACCCATATCCTCTAGCAACCAACACAGCCAAACAATCTCATTGGTGGTAGAGGCTATCGCACGATACCCTGCTTCGGTGGAAGAACAAGAGACAACTTGTTGTTTCTTGCTTTTCCAAGAAATAAGAGAATCACCCAAGAATACGCAAAGCCCTGTGGTAGATTTGCGGTCAGTTTGATCACCAGCCCAGTCAGCGTCTAAATAAGCAGAAAGCTCCAATGAAGACGTAGAAGGAAACAGAAGACTCTGGCAAAGAGTTCCACGAAGATACCGCAAGATGCGAATAACAACTGCCCAATGAACTGTGGTCGGAGCGGTAACAAACTGACTAACAATATGGACTGCATGAGCAATATCAGGATGAGTGATAGTAAGGTAGACCAGGCTCCCTACTATAGTCCGATACAAGGTTGGATCAGGTAATGGAGTGCCACTAGTCGGAGTATAACGAGCATTTAGCTCAAGAGGAGTATCAACCGTCCTTGTGTCTGATAGACGAGCTCGTTGTAGAATATCTGCACTGTATTTGGATTGGGACAATAAATATCCCATAGGAGAGAAGACAACTTCGATTCCCAAGAAATAGCGAAGTGACCCCAAGCCCTTCATATCAAACTGACGTGCCAACTCAATTTTCAAGGCAACAATCCCATCAATATCATCACCTGTGATAATCATGTCATCCACATACAATGAAAGAATAATACGACCCGTAGAAGTAGATTTACAAATAAAGCTGAATCATGATGGCTACGAGAGAAGCCAATAGATGTGACTACCAAAGAAAATTTCTCAAACCAAACTCTAGGAGCCTGTTTGAGACCATACAGTGCCTTTTTGAGTCTGCAAACTTGCCCAGGAGAGTGAGCAACACCTTGAGGAGGAACCATATACACTTCTTCTTTGAGATCGCCATCCAAGAAAGCATTTTTAACATCCAACTGAGAGATAAGCCAATGACGAACAAAAGCCACTGCAATGAGTGCACGAATTGTGGTCATCTTTGCAACAGGAGCAAATGTCTCCTCATAATCCATACCATATTGTTGAGAAAATCCCTTAGCAACCAAACGGGCTTTATAACGCTCTACTGAACCATCCGAGTTGGTCTTAATTTTATAGACCCAACGAGAACCAATAGGCTTTTTACCAAGCGGAAGCATCACCAAATCCCAAGTACCAGTGCGAGGCAATGCAGATAGTTCCTCATCCATTGCTTGCTGTCAAAGAGGGTCACAGACAGCCTCTGTATATGACTGAGGCTCACAAAGATTGTGAATAGATGATAAGAAAGAAGTAAAGAAATTGGAGTAACATGAGTAGTCAAAATCAGGCAAACGAGTGGACTTACGAATACGTTTGGTAGTAAGCGATGTCGGATCCACAACTTCAGGAACTTCTTGGGGAGACGAGGAAGGGGGAGCATCAATATGGGTGTTAGACCTGCGAGAATAATGCAAAGGTAAAGGCTGCAAAAGAGATGGGTTAGAAGAGGAAACAGTAGAGTCGAGAACATCATCGGCATTATCACAGAAAGGATCAATATTAATCAGATCATTCTTGGTTACTGTATGAGATGTAGAAGGAATAGAGAAGAAAGAAATATGTTCCATAAATACAACATGACGAGAGACATAAAGTTTTTTAGAAACAGGATCAAAACAACGATAACTCTTTCTTCCTTCACCATATCCAAGAAAAACACAAGCAACAGAACGAGCAGACAACTTATTTCTCTCAGCTTCAGGACGAAGAACAAAGCATGTGCTACCAAAGACCTTCAAGGATGAGTAGTCAGGAGCATGACCGAACAACCTTTCATAAGGAGAGATTCTACCAGTAAGAGCTGTCGGAATTCGATTGATCAAATGGATTGTTGTAAGAATAGCCTCCCCCCAAAACATATTAGGAACACTAGCAGATACCCCACCCAAATCAGCCCTAAAGCATTTTATAACTGCATTGTATTGGGTGTGAACAAGGGCTTTGAAAGACATGTAAATGTCATAGAATTCGGAACGATGCTTCATCAAATAAACCCAACAGTATCTTGTATAATCATCAATGAAAGGAACATAGTATCGAGACCCTCCTTCAGTGGCAACATTTGCAGGTCCCGAAACATCAAAATGAATTAATTGAAAAGGTGCAGTAAAATAAGTTGTACTGGGATTAAAAGGTAAAGCAGTAAATTTTGCAAGTTTACGACCATTGCAATCAGAAATATCATGAGCATGCAAATTTCCCAAACAACCTTTAGAAGCTAAGAATTTTAAATGAGTGGCCGAAACATGACGAAGTCTAGAATGCCATAAATAAAAGCTGGAGGAATCTTTATTAAGACAAAAAGAAGACAAATCAGGAGTCGAAGCAGCAACAACGGAAGCTTTCAGTTCATCCAAGACATATAATCCCCCATTCCTATGGCCTGTCCCAATCAGTTTCTTGGATTGTGGATCCTGCACAGAACAAGATGTGGAAGAAAAGTGAACAGACAATCCAGAATCACACAACTGACCAACTGAAGCAAGATTCATTTTAAGTGATGGAATACAATAAACATCAGAAAGGGACAATGTAGGCGTGCAAACAGAACCAGTAAAGGACAAAGGCATAGGAGATCCATCAGCTGTAATAACAGAAACAGGGGAAGAAGATCTACTGGTAGAGCTAAACAAAGATGAATCTGGTGACATATGGATAGAAGCACTAGAATCTAAAACCCACAATGATGAATTTATACCTGATGGACCCGATGAGGACAGACCTGTAGAAGAGGTAGTAGACATGACATATGGAGGTGGGTGTGACTGAGCTTGAGTAGCTAAAAACTTCTGAAACTGATCTGCAAAGGCAACCTTATCTGGATTCAGCGGCAATGCAACCTCTGGAACAAGCGCTACAGTGTTGGAGTGTTGCGGATGCTTATTGTTGCGTTACTGCTGATTCAACAACTTAGGACACTGGGCTTTCCAATGACCCTTTTGCTTGCAGAAATTGCACTCATCATTGTTGGGATGCTTCTGGAAAGAACGATTCTGATTCTGATTGCTAGAATATGATTTTGAAGGGACAACCAAAACAGATTAACTAGGAGCAGCCCCAATAATTCCCTTCCCGGACAAAGTCTTGAGCCTAGTTTCTTCGGCCAACAGTTCACTAACCACAACATCAACAGGCGGATGTGGGTTTCTATGCAGGATATTCCCACGAATACCCTCAAAGTCTGGTCGAAGAGCCATCAAAACTGAACAAGCCGCTGCTCTTCTCGATGAACAATGTAGTCAGAATTACTCTGCAGGGATATGGGCTCTGTGAGAGCAAGCTGATCCCATAAACCTGTCAGAGTTGTATAAAACTCTTGCACAGTCATATCCTGTTGTTGTACTGCACGAATGTCAGACTCTAATTTATATCGCTGAGCGAAATTGGAGCGTGTGTATAACTTTGCCAAGTGATCCCAAACCTGCTTGGCCATATCATATTTGGCCAACTGGGTACCGATAGAGTGTTCAACAGAGTTATTGATCCAAGTAAGGATTTTCGAATTATTGGCTTCCCAAGTATCCAACAGATCCACATAATCCTTAACTGTGGCATCCGCGGGTTTGATTAAAACCCCGCTAATGTAGTTCCATAATTTTTTGCCTTTTAAAAAAAATTTCATAACATAACACCAGTAGGAATAATTCTTACCATTCAATCGAACACTAATCGATTGTAGAGAGTCATCTCGTTCACCAGACATTGCAAACAAACCAACAATCACGAACAATAGCAGAACAAACAATAACCAAACAATCGCGAAGACAACAATCGCGAAAAGACAAACGAACAGCGGCACAACAGCGACGGCAGAACAGCGGCAGAAGCAATGAAAGACGAACAGCGGCAGAAGCAACAGATTCCCGAACAGCATTGATTGAATCGAAAGAGCTTTCAATAACATTGCTTTGATACCATGATAGAATTTGCAAAGAGATAGAGAGAAAAGAGAAAAAAGATCTTATTCACAATGTCTAGACTATTACAATAGATGGCCTTATAAAGGCTTAGAATAAGAAGAAATAGGAAACTATCGTATAAGGAAAGAAATAAAGAGAATATTTGACTAGCCTAAAAAGATAATAACGTATCCTAAATAATTACAAGGCTAATAAGTAAAACTAATCAAGAGCAATCTTAGGAGATAACGATATTATTTCCTAACAAGAAAGGCAAATTGAATTTTAATGTGCTAAAATCAATCATTAGAAGCTAAGAAGCCTAGACACAAACATAGAAAAATGGGCATAACATGTATGAAGAAGGGCCACGATGATTTTTTAAAAACTAGGACATTGACAGGACAAGGATACAGGACTAGAAATGATGAACATAACATGCATAGACAACTAGCTAATTCAACACCAAAACCACCTTTTAATAGATAACATAAACATCATTCACCAGCATTAGAGTTATTGTCTAACAAGTTTAACAACAAGCTACTGTAGCTTACTAAATGACTCACTTAAGAGCAAGTTCAATGGAGATGGAAACTTGGGGTGGATAGTTATTTTCCATCCCAAATGCAAAAAATCACACTGCAATGAGGGATGGAAATTGGGATAGAAAATAACAAAGATGGAAAAGGGGATGGAAATTTACATCCCTTGATGCATTTTACATCCCTTGAAGAGCCTAATTAAAATACTAGAATACCCTAATTTTTTAAAAGAAAAAACAGTGTTAAAAAATGTAAAAAAATTGTTTTAACTTCTAGTGCATGTACTACTTCATCTTCCCTTCCTTGGATAATTGACTCTAGTGCTACAGATCACATGGCAGGTTGTTCATCGCTATTTGACTCTTATTTTACATGTTCTGGTAAGAATAAGGTTAGAGTAGCCGATGGGTCTCTCTCTTTATTTCAGGGAATGGTTCCATTCATTATTTCCCTACTATTTCTCTATCTTCCGTTTTTCATGTCCTAGATTTTTCTTCTAACTTTCTCTCTGTTAGTAGTATTACTCGTTCACTAAATTGTTCAGTGACCTTTTTTCCTACGCATTGTATTTTTCAGGACATGGACACAAGAAGGAAGATTGGTAGTGGTACAGTCCACGGAGGCCTCTATTTTTTAGAATATGTACCCCGTCCATCTCATCCACCCCTGTCATGTCGCCAAGCTTTTGAAGCATATTTGGGGTCCCCTCTTTCTATGTTACATCAGTGGCACCGACGTTTGGGTCATCCTTCTTTTGGTATTTTAGAAAAATTATTTCCCAACTTAGTCAAAAATGTCCCTAAGAGTCAAATCTTTTGTGACGCTTGTGAACTTGCAAAAATTACGCTCATTTTACGCTCCTATTAAACACCGGAATGATTCTCCCTTTACAGTTATCCATTCGAATGTTTGGGGTCCTTCCCTTATTGCATCTCTTTCCGGATATCAGTACTTTATTGACTGCCATTCTCGTGTTACTTGAGTGTACATCCTTCGGTCTAAAAATGATGTCTTTTCTTGCTTTAAAGAGTTTCATCAAATGGTGGGCACCCAATTTGACACCAAAATTAAGGTCATTCATAGTGATAATGGGACTGAGTATATAGATGGGACCTTTCGATCTTATCTTAATCAATCTAGCATCCTTTTTCAGACTACTTGTGTTGGCACTCCACAATAGAATGGAGTCGTTGAATGCAAGAATCGTCATCTTATTGAGTTTGCTCGCTCACTCTTGTTCACTATGAACGCCCCTAAACATTTTTGGGGGATGTTGTTCTTACTGCAGCTTTTTTATCAATCGTATGACCTCGAGTGTTTTTCAGTTTAAACCTCCTGTTAAATTTCAACCCGGTAGCTCTCGTGTCTCCTCTCTTCCTCCTACAATGTTTGGTTGTGTATGTTTTGTCCACACTCGTAAGTCTCCTCATGGGAAGTTAGGCCCTAAAGCCCGTAAGTGTATCTTCCTTGGCTATATTCATACTCAGAAAGACTATAAGTGTTATGACCCACACTCCCGCATTAATTATGTCTCTATGGATGTCACTTTTTGGAAAAATAAATCATTTTATCCTCCCCCATCTCTTCAGGGAAAGAATGTTGCTCAAGAAGAGATGGGAGAGGAAGAGAGGTTGATATATCATATTCCGGAGTCATGGTCATATTTTCTTTGTCATCGTGACGGAGAGACAGGAACATCTGGAATAATAGTTGATCATGACATTGGCGGACGGTTGGATAGATCAGATTTGAGAAGATACTCTCGTCGTGAAAAGACTACATATGCTGAGCCAACTTGCCAATCTCCATCACCAACTCCAGTTTCTGATTCCTCGACTGACTCACTTGATAATGATCACTCCCCTGTTGATATTGATGATGCTCCTATTGCTCTTAGGAAAGGCGTTAGATGTTGCACCCAACATCCTATTTTACAATTTGTTTCTTATCACCGGTTATCCTCCTCCTATCGTGCTTTTATCTCTTCTTTCTATTCTATTTATATCCTACATGACTAGAAGGAAGCTCTCATAATATCTAAGTGGAAAGAAGCTATGGTAGAGGAGATGACATCCTTGAAAAAGAATGACACTTAGGAACTAGTGGCTTTTCCAGAGAGAAAGAAAGCAGTGGGTTGCAAGTGGGTGTATACGATAAAACAAAAAGCTGACGGGACTGTTGAAAGATATAAGACAAGACTTGTTGCAAAGGGCTTTACTCAGACATACAGTATCAATTATGAGGAAACCTTTGATCCAGTTGCAAAGATAAACTCTGTTCGAACTCTTCTCTCGTATGTTGCTATTTTGAATTGGCCTCTCCACCAATTTGATGTCAAAAATGCATTTCTTCATGTTGACTTAGAAAAGGAGGTGTATATGAATATACCACCTGTTTCTTATCATCCGCAACTGAAGGAAAGGTGTGTAGATTAAGAAAGCTCTTTATGGGTTGAAGCAGTCACTCGGAGTCTGGTCTGATAGACTACTCAAGGTCATGTTGAGGTTTGGATACATGCAGAGTCATGTTGATCATACTATGTTCGTCAAAGAAGACAATGGTAAGATTCTTGTTCTTATTGTCTATGATGATTATATAATTATGAAAAACAATGTAGTGAATGACATTCTCAGTCTTAAGGCTCGTCTGGCTAAAGAGTTCGAGAGCAAAGATTTAGGATCAATAAGGTACTTCCTCAGGATGGAGGTGCCAAGATCTGGCAAAGGAATCTTTATCTCCCAACGAAAGCATATCCTTAATTTCATGGGAGAAACATGTATATTGGGATGTAAACCTGCAGACTCACCTACTGAGGCTAATCATCATCTCAGTAAAGACGTTGGAGATCCTACAAATAATGAGGGATATCAAAGGCTTATTGGTCAACTGATATACTTATCTCACACTCGACCAGATATTTCATATGCGATGGGATTTGTTAGTCAGTTTTGAGACTTTTGAGAGAAAACTGAGAATGTATTATTGATTAATACAATGAGCCTTTTACATCAATATATAGAGTGGAAATAACCTAACTAAGGAAATGTCTATACAAAGGAAATCCCAATTGATGGGATATACAGAATCCCTTAAATGGGGAAACATAATAATATAATATTCTCACACTCCTCTTCAAACTCACGATGATTGCATAAAGATTATTGAGAGATTGTCCAATAAGAACTGGAAACGAGCAGTAGTGTGAGTCTTCGTGAAGAAGTCAGCTAGCTGCAGAGTCGATGGC
>NMUG010007669.1:0-11972 GCA_002855965.1 Monotropa hypopitys
ATGGGCTTTGAGTCCCCGGGCCGGAGAGAGCCCCAGAGAGGTACTGTCGTCGGCTCTGATCTGTTCGGCCGCCTGCTGGCGGGTCTGAGCGATGGTCCCCCTGGAGGAGGTCGTGGCTCCGACCTCCTTTTAGTTCGGACCCCAACAATTCTCAATACTCGCCTTATTCAACCGTCTAAATTAAAAATATATTCGCATACTATGTATAATTCTACTAATGGCATATCAACTAGTCTTATGTCAATTACATTCGCCAAATATCTCTGTAACCCTTTTCTCATCATCCATCTTATTTTTAGGTATATAAAATACATTTTTCTTTATAGAAATGATTAGTGTTGACAACATTTACTTTCCAACATTTGCAAATCTCTATTATTGAAAAAGTTGAATAGACCATAAGTTTCTACTAACTCATTAACAGAAATAATTACAACCAGGTTACAATCTCACCCTATTTTTAACATTCACATTTTATACAACTTGAACATTCCACTAAATCTTCTTTTTGCATTGGTTCAAAGAAAATTCTTGGGCCTTAGCTTTGAGGCTACTGATTGCACATTTGTCTTTAGTAGAAACATGATCTACTTCAGACACTTCAGTTGTATTTTTACGGATATGCCCATTTCATATGTCCTGGTTTTCCATATTTAAAACATTTAGGAAGGTTTGTAATAATTGTCGAACAATTCTTAGCAAGATGTCCCTCTTGATTACATCTATAGCATACCATCTTTGATGATCGAGATCCCAATGATCCCATTTCCTGAAAACTTTATTGTTGCCTTAACATTTTTTGTCTCGAGTCACTATAAGTCTGCCCCTGCCAAAAATGTGTCTAGAAGATGGAGATAAATCCCGACTATGATTAGAACTATGTCCTCTCTGATCATAAAATTTACTACTTGACCTTTCCTACTATTGCTGACAATCTATCCGTGATTTCTTATACTGTTCACTTCTTTGATCATGCCTCTCAATATCTTTTTCTGCTATCCTTGATGTATTTACCAATTGCTTAAAATTTCCTTCTTCAAATAGGGCAACATGATTGAATATGAGGGTTAAATCTCATTTAAAATTTTTCGCACATAGTCTTCTCATTCATAACAACAGGTGGCGCAAAATGAGATAGAGTAGTGAATTTCACTATATACTCCTCTACAATCATAGTATCATGTTCCAATAGCATTAATTTTGTGCTTTTCTCACTTTGATAATATTGAGAAAAATATTTATCATTGAATGTTTCCTCAAAATTAGTCCAATTCACCCCTTCATTTTCTCTAGTTGGCACAACAATCAACACTCTCTATGTAGATTTCCACCAATGATAGGCCTCCTTGGTTAGCATAAAAGTAGCTAACCTTATCTTGTCACCATCTGTCACTTCCATAATCTCAAAAATTTGTTTTATCCTCATTATCCAATTTTCCATATGCTCTTCCCATTTGGTTCCAGTGAAAGTAGGCGGGTCCATTGCCTTGAAATTTTTATATAAGATATGCATATCAATCACTGGCCTCTCTATCTATAACGGTGGAACCGACATTCTCTCAAAATACCTTGATCGGGTCTCTTCCATTCTAATAACTGCCTCTTGAAGATGTCTAACAGGATCAATTCTTTCTTCCTCTTGCCTAATTAGCTCTTCTTGTCTTTCATGTCTTTGCCCACCTGAGGCTGATGACACCTCTCCTTTAACATGCTGAAGTTCATGCTCAATAATAACTCTGCTCATGTAGGTAAAAAAAAGGACATAATAAAAATCATATATCTATCACAAATCCTAACAATTCTTTCAACCATGCTCAACAACACCTTGTTTTAGCATATACTAGTATTAAGTATTATGTGGAGACTAAAGAGTATTATGTGGACAGTTGTCCAGTTTCTATGAACACTGTCTAAACACAATTGGTGGTTCCACCGCCAATCTATCACAACAACATGAGCAAGCAGAAGCCATTAGCAATTTCCACAGACACAGTTAACACTGATTTAAGATAAGCCTACAAAAAATAAAATGAGAAAAGCTAAACAACAATGCACACAATTCAGCCAAGCAGCGAGACAATGATGGCAAGGGGGGGTTTCCTGGTAAGTTAAGCTTTTTTTTTTAACACTGTTGGCCAATGTTGACTTCAAACTTTTGCCCTCGTATTGTCAGGTCGCCTGTCATCTCCACTGCGTGTAGTGAGAAAGGAAGAATTGGTAATCGGGAAGAATGATTTGCAAACTGTGAAGCCAATTGTCAGCAGCTTGCAATAGAGAGTTTTCTTGCTCGCACTCGTAGGGTCCAGTTGGAGTCAAGATTGAACCTTTCAACTTGTAAGAAGCCAGGCCAAAGGCTGGTAGAGAAATCCTTGGTGGTGATGCATCAATGCCGCCATGTACCTTCCTACCATGAAATTGCCAACGCACATTTCCTGTAGGATAACAAAATAAAAATCAGAATATCTATTATACAGAATACAATTTCGACACATAATGAGAGAGAGAGACTTCTGGTGCGTGTTGACAAAGCATGGAAGGTTAAAAAGGATGCGTCCAGATCCCGCAGTGTTGGGCCCATTGGTATTCTATAAATAGGATACCTGCACAGAAGGTTTGTTTACGATAAAAAATTCACTGTGAGAATAAGTGGAGAAAAAACTAAACTTCTAGAGATGTAAATTTGTATCTTGCAGAAAGCATACCAGGCCACAGAAATCCAACTTGAAGGTAGCAGATCACAGCTCCTGTACGTCCTAAGATCTGGAAACTGAGATGCAAGCACTGAAACCTGTGGACAGGAGAGGGAAAGTGCACTTAGTTGCCATGAACAGACAAAGGAGTGCAAATCAACCCGAGTGAGTCTTCGAGAAGTGAAATTGCCTTATCAGTTAGAGGTTTGCGATTATACGGTTGTTCTCGTTCCAAAAATTCAAACAAAAGTGTCCCAGCTGAACTGCTCATTTCTGCTTCATCACTGGATGAACTCGTGACCGATTTATCTCTCAATGAGAGTCTGTTCATTCGCTCGGAATTCAAATTCACGAGCTTCTGACTATTCCACGACTCATCCACCACATATTTGGGTCTCCTTTCTGCTTCACAGTCACTGCTACAACCACTACTGGTCTCCCTAGAAGACTCAGCCTCACTATCCTCACCAGGCCTTCTGGTAGATTAATAAACAGAAGTCATAAAAAGCAACAAGTATGTAGTCACATATCATCTGATTCAAACATTAAGGCACTCCAATATTCTACAGTAGTAACATTTAAAAAGTTGATGAGTCCCTCTTTTCCATAGAGTTCTGTCAAGAAGAGCATCGTGTTTTATGATAATCAAAATATCTACATCTCTTCTAACAATGCTTCTAAAATCCGTTTTGGTCTTCTCCTCCCCTAGTACTACCATCTGCCAAAATCAAGTCACAAACCAACTGTTGCATCATCCTATCTACGACAGACATGTTCAAACTATCTTAATCTATTTTATTTTATCTTGTCTTCTAACGGTGTTACGCCTAACATTCCACGAATATTTTTGTTCCCAGGTATATCTCGTAGAGTCTTACCACACATACACCTCAGCATTCTCATTTCGGCTATATTCATCTTACTATAATTTTGTTCCTTAGTGGCCCAACACTTCATGCCATGAATCCAAATATGATTCTTTGTACGAAAACAAATTCAGGTGACATCTCAATCTTTGATTTGCTCTAGGAAACACTAAGGATTTTAAGACAAAAATGGACTTGCATGATAAAGTAATAGTACTTGTGCCACCCGACTTCAACTTCCTTGTCTTTTACTCACACATTTAGAGATTAGAGAGAAGTGGCAAGGTGAAGCTGGTGCTCCAGCTGGGTAATGTGAAATCACATAAATTAATGCTCAAGTTATTCCAAACCAGTTTTAGACTGTTGATGACCACAACTAAGTATGGATCATGACACTCACCCTAAATATAATAAAATAATATCTAGAAACTACTCTTAAGATATCTTAACACATTAACGAAAGCCTCAATATTGTTTAAATCAAGTGACTTTTCCCTAACATTAAGATGAGAATAATCTAGTGAAGAACTTGTTTTTATTTAATAACCTGGCAAAAAAACTCTCAAACGTTCTATTTCTTACTACAACGTCAATGTACCAGCTGTAATTTTTCTTGATGTACTTCACAAAATAAATAATGCAACAGGGCAAGGAGTAAGAACTTAAAACAACATATGACAGCAGAGAGTTATGCTTGTAATAGCAAAACCAAACCCCATTCAAACCATGTATATCAAAGTGGATGAACCCAAGAAAAACTCGACAACAGCAACAATGAAATGAACAAGTTGAGATGTGAACAGTTCTTCTTTTCGAAGTCGAATAAAAGCTATGATAATATCAAAAGACAAGAAACAAGGCCGCAAAGAGAAAATGGAGAAGGGGAAAAAACACATATTGCAACAAAAGTGAAAATCTTTAGTTCATGTTTCAAATGTGAAGACAATCCTACCAATTTATACGAAGTCTACCATCTTGTTCAAACTTTTGCTATCAAATTGCTCTTGATAAAACAGTAATGCACAAGCAACAAGGCCGAAATAAAGGTGGAGAAGTATTAGGCAGAATTGACTGATTGTGAGTGAGAATGCATTGAATGTGAGTGGGTTTGCTCGATTATTGAACTATGTAGTAAGCTGGGCAGATGAATTTTGTAAATTATGTATTTATGAATCAATAAATGTTGCTTTTCAAAAAAAAAAGGTGGAGAAGTAAATTCAAAAAAAAAAATCATGCAACTTTACAGACTACCGATTTCTTAGAATACGAGGCTTGTTAAAATAGTCGCGATAATTTCTATTCTCAACTAGCTTTTCAAAAGTTAAGAACCTTTTAAGAGATATGGGGGCCTAGAGTAAACTGTAATGCCTTTTCCTCATATTTCTGTAACTTCAAAATCCACATGGAAAAATTATAGTTCACAAAAGCAGCAGCCACAAAACAACCAAACACCGGCAAGAAGAAGAAATTGCCCTTTGTCGAAGAGAGGATCACATCAAGCAGAAACCAAACATAAATGGGTAGTCTTCAAACTATTAAAAAATGCACTACCTCTTCTCCCACTGTCCTACTCAAATTAATTAATGCTTCTCTGAAACAAAAAGAAAAAAAATGCAATAGAAATCAGTAAAAGATGACAAAGAAAGCATAACTTAGACAAGGAGGGGTGGGGAGGAAGAAAGGAAGAGAGAAGAAACTACCGTGACATTTCCCACACCATCAGTCACCAAGGACACAAACATGTAACTTCCTATGTCAATAATTAAGACGAACAAATATAACTATTTACATAGGCCTCACAACTAATAACTGAAGCATAGAGCATGGAATGTTCGTAGGAGATAATTACATTGAAATTATACAATAAGTTTAAAGATTGTAGGTAGATAGGAATGTAAGAAAATCAACTACAGGCAACAAAAAATCTCAAAAAAGAGAAAACTTGAGAAAATGAGAACTTTTACTTCTTGCAAAATACACAAGGCAGGACATAGATCGATAATGCCAAAAAAAGGAAGGACAAGGACACGTCTACTTCAAAGAATCAACAAAGAATCAAATTCGATTTTAGGAAATCAGAATGCAGGATAGCCAATGACGTCCATATATATGCAATCCACTCAATGATGCTACTTCTTGCAAAATGACACAAGAATCGTTAAAAGATCAAATGAAAACAATGAAACCAAACAACAGATGTGGTAATAACTGTACCAGCTCATAAAATACTAATTCATTGCAACAGACTATGAAAGCGTATAGCCATTGACAATATTTTTTGTGAGAAGGTCAGTTAAGGTTGCCGTATTGCCGACCCTCATAGTTCATTTTACAACATTATCACGTAGGACACATGTCAATAGAAGGAAGTTGTCACACTTGTCATGTTATCACATATAACAAATCACAATCATTCAATGTCAGACTTATTTCCCACAACATAGATGCCAAAATGTCATATTCGCTGATCTCCAAATGGCCAACACATCCTGTTACACCTACCTTGGAGTCTCTGTGGCTAGAAAAACTACTACAATGGAAACTGAAAGTGAACCCGAACATAATCAACAATACGAGTAGTATAGTATATTTGGAAATACCTATAAGTTCCACTGGAATAAAAAAGTCCTCTCCTGAACTTGACATCAGAATGCCAAGGAGTAGTAGGATTAACCAGTACAGCAAGTTGAAAATTGTTACACAGTTGAGTATATTAGTACATGTAGCTGAAAAGACATAAAAATGTGACAAGAATGATGCAACAATAAAGAATCAATCAGAAGACATACTTCAACGAAAAACAATACTCATTTAACTGCAATCACTCAATAATTTTTTTTAAAAAAGGGAAAGTGGTTGACATAGAAGTAATGTTATGTAAGAGGCTCATGGCTCACCTAAGACTTGACCTTGGGTCTACGTACAACTGTATGCCCGACAAGAATGGAACATAATATTGAACAATTGAATCTTTGCCATTCAACAAGAGAGGCACTCCTGCTCCATATACGCTCCACTCTCTGAAAGACTCCCAAAGATCCCCTAGGCAATAGTATGGCTGTGTATCAGATTCCCGAGTTCTCCACCTCTTTCTATTTGCCTATAAGTAAAAATACAACAACCAAGGAATTGCTCTATATGAAATGACTTTGACAAAGAATAAGAAATTGCAATCACACATTTGGCTGCAGAGAAATACAAGTATATAGCCTGTTTGGTTGTTCCATAGATGAGAAAATATCCTTGACTAATAGATGAAGTTTAAGGTACAGTTGTGGCAATTTATGGTTCGTTATAATGGAGTGCGAATGGAATCATCATTCCCTTTGTATGCTAATCCTCGCTTACACAAATTAACCAAATAGACTTATCTCCTTCACCAATTAGGTGAATGGCCACTCCAATAGAAGGTCAAGGAATTTGAAGTTGCATTCATCCGTAAAACTATTCTAAACACTACATTACTTGCCTTACATTTGCTCATTATCCAAACACAGGTCTAGGAATTCTTTCACAGCCAAAACCCTAATTTTGCCCATACCTCAGGGAAGTGTCGAGCGAGAACAAAGGGAGTAACAGATTCCATTAGACGATCCAAGTTAGACACATTTGTCGGCGGTCTAGGAGGGGAAGAAAACGAGCAGACAGAAGGTGTCGGTTTCGACAATGTGTTCGTCGAATCGTCCGAGTCAGTACGATTTTCCGCCTCCGCTGCATCCGACTTCACCGGCCTCAAAAGCTGCCTCTGCAACCGTTGCTTCTGCTGCTTCTGCAACAACTGTTGTCTCCGAATCGGCGGTGGATTGTAGAATCGGTCACCACCGTGGGTTCGAGAAACGGCGAAGCCTCCGGAACCAGACATTACTCTGAATTTGTACACGCACGTACACTTCTCCCTTTGTATAGTAGTTCGCGAATTGAGAAATACGCAATTCCAGATGTAAGTGTGATGGCCACGAATTGCAATGTCAGAAGATCGAAATTTGGGTACAGATTGTTCGACAGATTAGGGTTTTCTTGAGGTTTTGAAGAGGTCGTTTCGTCTTGAGACTGCTAGATGCCATGATTGGAGGCGCCTTTTTAGCTTTGGTGGATGAAAATTTGGAAAATGGAAAGAGCCGTCGGCGGAAAGAGGAGACGTCAGGCGAGAAAAGGGCCGTTCCTGTGTTATTGCGACCGTTCGTCGATTCGTTGGTAGTCTTCGACCAATTACAAAGCAGATTTTACAATATTATTTCAGTACCCCTGCTGATTGAACTATGGGAAAATCTGCTTGACCCTCAACTATTACATTGTTTCTATTTTGCCCTTAAATTGTACATTTCATTTAAAAAATTCTCAAACTATTAAATTAAGTTTATATTTGGTCTAATCACTAACTCCTATATGATTCAATCACCAACCCCTTTAGTTTTATAAAAATAACTTTTACAAATACAACTTTAAACAATTTGAAGAATTACTTAAATTTATCCAATTGTGTTAATTGTTTATGTGTTCACTTACAATAATGTTTAACAATTCATAAACTAATCAAAATTTTGTATGAGATTCAATATGTATCCCACATACATGCTCATATTGGGCCTAAAATTTCTAAATAAAACTTTAAACGATTAGATTGAGCATTTAAACTTTAAACAATTGTGTGTTCTATCGGGTTTCGGCTACCTCCATAATGTATCATTTAGAGTAAAATTTTCATGAGATCTTATCTACGCATTGTCCAATGATTTTTCTTCAAAATATACGAAAGAATGTGTGACATCCATGTTGGATGACGATCCATTGTACACGGAGTTATCTCCCAAAAATATTAATGGTTGTACATGCAAAAATATGACAAAGTATACGTCAAAATTATGAGAAATGTCAAAAGTTCTCGCACATTGTCCATATTTCTTCTCTCGATCTAACACCACTTACCAGTCCATGACCTTTTGTTTAGTGGGATTCGGACATAGTGTGGCCTTCCCCAAAAACAAGAGGCATGAAGAAATATCTTTTTGTAGGAACAAATTACTTCACCAAATGAATTGAGTCAGACCTTTTTTTTAAGATCATAGAGGCATAATATAGAGTAACTGTCTAGAAGAACATTATCACAAGGTTTGGATCTTGTATTCCATTGTATTATAAAATTACACACAATTCCAATATAAGTTCAAGACCTTTTATTTAACCTACAAGATCTGGAACTTTTGCACATTTGTCAGCTACCTGCAGAGCAATAGTCAAATAGGCATTAGACAAGACCATCACGTAAGGTGTCAAGAAGAAATTGGAAAAGGCTAAGGGAATAGGGGTAGATGAATTTCCAATAGTATTTTGGGCTTACTGTACAATCCCAAGGAGATCTACTTCAGAGACCCCTACTCCATAGCCTATGACACTGAAATCGGGATGCCATTAGAGGTTGGCATCCTTGCTATTCGCACTGAATTGATGGAACAATGGGGCAATGACAATGCTATCGATGTGTAGCTAGACCTAGTCGAGGAGAAAAAAGAATGAGCTCTAATAAATACATGATTTTGCATATTTATTGTGTCTATATTTTCATTTTTATTATAGTTATTCATTTATTTATTTATGCTTAGTTCACATTTGAATTCATCTTGTTTTCTAGTTTGTACAGGTTTTCGGCATTATTTGACGATTCCCTGATGAGTCTGGAAGTCTCTAAGATTCCCCGAGCCATGATGAATTAATTTTGAATCCCAAATGACCAAAGTAAAAGTGCAATTCAAGACCCAAGCCGAGAAAGCATGAAACTGACCAAAACTACAAAGAATCAAGCCAAAACCTTTGTGTACCGGTTAAAGAAAACATTCAACTGGTTGAGCAAAGCCTCTATGCACTAGTTGAGGAAAGTTTGTATCAGTTGATGGAGCTTACAGAGAGAATACAAAGGGTCTTACAACCCTAACCCATCCTATGATGTCACCAAGACATATGTCAGGTGATTCACCCAACCACCTCAGGCCAAACAGAACTTAATTTTTAATTAATGAGGATTTATATTGTCACATCCGTATTAAATTCTAAATAATTTTATTTATTCAATTAAAAATGAAAGGGGAGAGGTTAGAAATTAATAATGTTTGTTTCAGAATTTTCAAAGATATTATAATTGCTTAATTTAGAATTTTATTAGTGTAATATACTTATATATTAACCCTTATTATATATAAGTATGAGTAATGGCATTCAAGGGTAAAAAGGAGTAGGTTGGAAGGGTAATATGGTCTTTAGGAAGTAAAATCTGGTTTAGGATTAGAAAGGGAGTTAATCCCTCATTAGTCTAATCTAATTTTGTGTTTGGAGGCTAGAGAGAAGAAAAAAAAGGATAGCAAAGGGAGATTTGTAGATTCCAAGGCTTTCGAAAGAGAATCTGAGGTAGAGTTCATCTACAATTTCATTCCTAAAATAAATACGAATCCATTGATGTAGTTTATATATGTATACTATCTTCGAATTGGTCTAGATTGAGGTTTTATGATCAAATTCATTTCTAGGGAAAATCCTTAGAATTAGGTAATGATTCATCAGATTTGAGGGTGTTTGAAGGTTGTAATAGGAGATCATATAGAGTTGGAGTGCTTCAGAAATCAACAGTGTAGAAACAATATGTTCTCAAATTCTGTAAATATGAGTTGCCATTCAATATTGCCAGGCCAATACAACAATGTGAATACCTGGTACAGATGAGACTCGCACAAAACCCCTAACACAGTGAAAAGAAGTGGAAAAGGTGTTACCGTTTTCCGGATTGGCATTTCCTGGAAACTAATTGCTACATTTTGATCTTTTATTTGTGGTTTGGGGTAGCATAGGTAGATGCTCCTTTCCCGGGCTTTGAAGACTTGTTGAAGATCAAGATGCGGCTTTTCGGCAACCAAAATTGAAGACTTCTCGGCGTGCAAATGTGTGTGCAAGGTTCGTTCCTTCTTAGATATTCCTGTTAAGCCTTGTTCTTTGTCATTCATGCTTTTGTGATTATTCTGAGTTCGATTTAGTCTTTCCGAGTCGTGTTCGTTCTTGGTTCCTCCCTTGTAATTTTTCCACTCAGTTCTCGAGTTTCGGTTGTGCGTTCTGTGCTCGAACTTTGTTAGGCCGGTTCTAAAGTGCGAAAAACTTGAGCACAATATTTTTCCTTTGATATAAGGATTCAACTTTAAAATTATTTTCTAATTTGAATCACATTTTTAATTAAAATAATTTTTGGATTAAAATATATTTCCAAATTTGATCCGGAACTCAATCTATTCCTAAATCGGTTCATAACCGAGAGTTTCAAAAAAAAACATTGTATCTGTTTTGAAAATCAATTCATAAAATCCCAGCTTCCATATTTGATTCCAAAAATTGATTTTCAATCCTTGCTTTTCCAAATCGATTTTGGGTTTTAAATTTCAAAAAGGAAAAAACATCCCCTCTTTTGGATAAAAAAATGCTGGACCGAAAATAGGGTCAGTTCAATTTGGAAAAAGTGGGGTAACCCAAAAAGATGGGGTTTTTTCTTCATCACATTAAAAAAATCGGGGAAGCAGCCATGAGGGACTTGCTTCAAAAAGGGTTCAGCAGTCATTTGTTTAAAAATGAGAGTTAGGGAGATTGGAACAGCTAGAGAGCAAAAGGGGGATCGCAGCAGCCATGTGAGGGAGAGATCGAGACAGATTGAGGGCTGAGGAAAAACGAGAAACGCAAGAGGGTATTACGGGGAGAGCTCGGTTGAGACAGAGTGAGAGACACAGAGGGTGAAAGAGTTACAGCCATGCGAAGAAGGCATACAGAAAGCTATCGGCTGCTGTGCAAATTTCGATACACATCTGGGTCTGATTTTCGCAGAATTCGTGATACACAAACGCTGGTTTGATTTTCGTTTTTATGAGTTGCTATCTCGGTTGATCTGCCCCCTGCTTTGATTTTCGGTTTGTGCCGGTATGGGTTTTGATTTCACAACAGACATGCTCGATTTTTTTACTCTGCTCGATTATTTGATTCTGCTCGGTCTTTGATTCGGCTAGAAGTTTGATTCTGCTTGTTCGATTTGATTTTGCTCTCTCAGTTGACTAGCTCCTGTTTGATTTTAATTTGCAGCAGAGGTTGTGTTTTTCGTTAAGGGACTTTTAGTTCTGAGTTTGGTGCATTTTTGTTACTGAGATTTTCGGTACTCAAACATTGTACACATGCACATCATTTCTGGTTTGGTGCCATCTGAGATTTTTTGATTTCCGGCTGCAACTATGTTCTGATCGTTTGGTTGAGATTATTTCGCATCTGTTTGATTCTTGATTTCGCTTTCTGGGCTTTTAGTATTCATCGAGTAAAATCCAGTGTTGCCCATATTACTCACTTAGGGCTATTCTTTAGCATCGACATTGCTTTGCCCTTGACCGTAGTGGTTTAGTGA
>NMUG010007670.1:0-11968 GCA_002855965.1 Monotropa hypopitys
GTCATACAATTCTATTCCAGTCATACAATTCTATCCCAATCATTAATCTATACACTCACCCTCTTTGTCACAGTTATATTTTTATGTCTCAGTCAACGTCGTAGTCACACTTTTTTGACACATCACACAATTTTTACAATTTTCTTCTGAATACACGGGCCCGTGTGTGGCCCCACGTGTGAGCTCACACGGGCCTCAAAAAAACGTGCCAACGGCACGGGTCACCGCTCACACTTTTTTGACACGTCACCAACTCTTACAATTCTCTTCTGAATACACGGGCCTGTGTGTGGCCCCACGTGTGAGGCCCACACAAGTCTGAAAAAACGTGCCAACGGCACGGGTGTCTCAGTCACATTTTTATGTCCCAGTCAGCGTCTTAGTCACATTTTTTTTACACATCACACAACTCTTACAATTCTATTCTAAATACACGGGCTCATATGTGGCCCCACTTGTGGGGCCCACACGGGCCTCAAAAAAACGTGTCAACAGCACGAATCACCGCTCACACTTTTTTGACACGTCACACAACTCTTAGAATGCTCTTCTGAATACACGGGCCCGTGTGTGCCCCACATGTGGGCCCAACACGGGGCCTCAAAAAACGTGAACTGCACGGGTCTCCCGCTAGTTTGTATACAAAGTGATGAAGGTGTAATTTGTAAACATAAATTATAGTGGAGCTGGATGGATATGGCTGAACACGCGCCGTACACCTGGGTGGGATTAGGGCAAAACTAACGAGGAGATTTCAGATCTGCGAGCGAGAGAAAATAGGAAAGGAAGTTGAGAGAGAGAGAGAGAGAGAGAGAGTCAAATAGTTTTTGTGGAGTGTCAAATAGAATACTCTAAACAGCCTCATCCCGAAACCCCTTCCCCTATCTCCTCTCTTCTGTGCTCTTCCAAGACCGAGAAAAAAAAAACTTCTTTGGAATTTTCTTTCCTCTCTCTCTGCTTTCTGTCAACCGTCTGGTCGGCAACTTCTTCACTGTATGTGTGGGAGAGCTGCATAAATACAGTGTGTGGTCTTACTCACCCACCCCTCCTTAAAATCCCCATCCCTTTCACTACTAACATCATCATCATCATCTCTCTCTTTGTTGATCGGAAGTGAAACTGTGGTGGAAATTGATAGAGAGGATTTTCCCGGTGCGAGATCCATTCGGATCCAACAGCTTCGGGATTGTTCATTTCAATTCCTTTGATTTCGTCGCCTTCATTCTCTTCGGCTTTGTTACTAAAGGTAATATAGATCTCAATGTCTTCCCTTTTTCTTGTCGATTTGGTTACGGAGGAAACATAAGAAAATGAAAGATCATTTTTTGGGACTGTGTAGTCATAAAACAATTTCGTCTATAACCAATCCTGGGTCTCTCTTTCTCTTTATTACCCTCATCAATTTCAGTATATAATTACTTACCGCTCCAATGGTACTTCATCAAATCTTTTTAAAAATTCCAAGTTATTCCCCAAAAGCTTCTGCCTCCAAATTTGGTGCTAAACTTGTTAGTGGAATTCTTTTCCTTCCATTCTCTCATCCCTGGAGGGATGACACACAAAATACTAAAATAATGGAAGAGTTGATTATAGTGAATGTTGTTTTCTTTTAATTTACTGTGTTGTCCTTTCAATCAAACAGGCTTTGAATATTTTAAGTGTAACATGTTTTTGAAGAATTTTTTTGAAAGAGGGCATTATTGGAATAATAAAAGTGTACAAGTGTTACTCTCCATTTATATATTACACTAGTTGTTGGGCACACGCAATGAGAACTCGAGATCGGAGAACATGTAAGTCGAAAAATGTGTATATTTTATTTTTTTTTGCATTTTAGGGAAAATGAGGGGAAAATTAGGGAAAATGAGAAGTTGAAGTTGGAGGTTTGAGAAAAATTTGTGATGTGGAAATGTAAAAAAAATGGTATTTAATTTAGAAGAGGGTATAATTGGAATAGTAAAAATATACACACTCTCAAAAAAGGAAGGAGTGCTCTTTATATATAAGTATATATTATATATTATTATTATTCTCTCATCATATTTTAAAGTTATGAAAGGGTTGGTGAAGTGTTTGTTTGTTTTTTGGGTAAGTTGTTTGGTCAAGTGTTGGAGACGACCAAACTTTTAGAGGATAAAATTTCAAGATTCAGCTTGTGTTAGCAACCAAACAGGGCCTTTTCCCCCCCTTCCATTATGGTTCGACTAAACTTTGTAATTGTTTGTTCATGTTTACAGAATTCACTTAATCTAACTAGCAAAGAGGAAATCTTTGCTTTGGAGGCTTAAATTGCGATGATTACAGTGATGAACTCAAATAACAAGCCGATGAAAGAAGTAGAGAAATGCTTAGATTCTCAGCTATGGCATGCCTGTGCTGGCGGCATGGTGCAAATGCCGCGAGTGAATTCAAAAATCTTTTATTTCCCCCAGGGGCACTCTGAGCATGCCCATGAGAAAGTTGAATTTGGGAATTTTGCTAAAATTCCCCCACTCGTACTCTGTAGAGTGTCAGGTATCAAGTTTTTGGCTGATACCGACACCGATGAGGTTTTTGCAAAAATCAGATTGGTTCCATTGATAAACAACGGCTATGATTTTGATGACGAGGATGATGATGGTTATATGGGTTTGAACAAGTCCGAAAGCCAAGAAAAGCCTGCATCTTTTGCAAAAACTTTGACTCAATCGGATGCGAATAACGGTGGGGGTTTCTCTGTACCCAGATACTGCGCGGAGACTATCTTTCCACGGTTAGATTATTCTGCCCAACCTCCGGTTCAAATGATCCTTGTGAAGGATGTTCACGGAGAGAGATGGAAATTTAGGCATATATATAGAGGGACGCCAAGACGTCATCTTCTGACAACGGGCTGGAGCAATTTCGTGAATCAGAAGAAGCTAGTTGCCGGAGACTCTATTGTTTTCTTGCGAGCGGATAATGGGGATCTTTGTGTTGGGATCAGGCGGGTGAAGAGGAGTATTGGAGGCAGTGAGCCTGAGTCGCCTTCTGTCTGGAATGCGTTGGGTGGAAATTGTGCATCTCCTTTTGTCGGGTATTCTGCTTTCTTGAGAGAATATGAGACAAAATCTGTGAGGGAGAAAGAGGGAAGAGTTAGGTCTGTTTCTGTTATTGAAGCAGCTACTATGGCTGCTAATGGACAGCCTTTTGAGGTGATTTATTATCCGCGAGCTAGTGCTCCAGAGTTTTGTGTGAAGACCTCGGCTGTGAGGGCTGCCATGAGGATTCAGTGGTGTCCTGGGATGAGATTTAAAATGGCTTTTGAAACGGAGGATTCGTCTCGCATAAGTTGGTTCATGGGGACCATATCTTCTGTTCAAGTTGATGACCCAATCCAATGGCCTAATTCTCCATGGAGACTCCTTCAGGTAACTTTCATTGCTTTCATTTAGTTTAAGTATTGAAACCTGAATATCTGTGAATGGGTTGTTGGTTCTAAATTATTTTTCTTAAAAAATCATCTTGCAGGTAGCATGGGATGAGCCAGATTTGCTTCAAAATGTAAAGCAAGTCAGCCCATGGTTGGTCGAATTGGTTTCAAACATGCCTGCCATACATCTACCCTCTTTCTCACCACCAAGAAAGAAGTTACGGATCCCACAACCCCCGGATTTCCCCTTTATCGGGCAGTATTCGATGCCATCATTTCCAAGCAGTCTTGTTACTACCAACAAGCCATTTTATTTCGTATCCGATAACATTCCTGCAAGCATACAGGGAGCCAGGCATGCTCACTTTGGACTATCTTCAGCAGATCACCACTTCAACAAACTGCAGCCAGGCTCGTTACTCCAACCACTACCCATGGATCCCATCGATGATAATGACAATCTGTCTTGTTTGCTCACTATGGGTGTTTCTACCCAAAATTCGAAGAAAAGTAATGAAGTAAAGGCACCTATGTTCTTGCTCTTTGGTCAACCTATTCATACAGAAGAGCAGATTTCTCAGAGCTCATCCGACGGGAAGCAAGAAAAGACGTACTGCTCTGATGGCTCGGGATCAGGAGTTGTGCAGAACGGTCCACCGGAGAACTCGTCGGATGATGGCCCCCCCTGACGGTGATGAAATCTGATGGTATTTTGTCAAAATGTACAGTTCAATTTTTACCTGTTCTATTATTAGTTCAGGGTTTTGTTCTCTGTCAGGTTGGTGGGATACATTATTTTTTTATTTGAGGACGAAGTTTGCTTTAACTAATTGTCGGGCTTTTAATTTGAGACTCGGCTACTGTTCGATTTGTCTTCTAAATGATGTTTTTCTGTTATTTGATCAAGTCCTATTCATTTCTCTTTGAAAGTATAGAGGGAGAAATAACAAAAATATAAAAAAGAAATTCAAACTAGAAAATATAATTATATTCTAATTGATAATTTTTGTAATAAACTTACTTCTTTATATATAAGAGGAATATTTACATAAAATAAACTATGCAAAAATGAAAGAAAAAGAATAAGAAATATACAAATTAGAAAAAAAAAGAAAAAAAACAAGAATAATATGCAATCTGCAAAAAGGAGATATTTTAAGAGTCTTCAAACTCAAGGTCGTAGAGTCGAGACCAACTCGAGTTTGATAACCAAATTAACAAATCGACTTCGAAGATGCGTTAGTGAAAATATTCACAGTTTGATCATGGAAAGAAATTGGAATAAGTCGGATAGAATTAGTGTTGTGCATGGTCCAGAACGGTTCAGATTCGTATGAATCTGAGGATCGAATCTAATCTTATGGTTCTAAAAAAATATAATTTATGTTCGAACCAAATGTCTCACGGATCGATTCGAATTCAAACCTAATTTCATAGTTCGGTCTCATTTTTATCCATGGATTACATTTCTGACTCCAGTGACTTCAAAATTAATTATAATTAGTATAAAAATATTCTATCACAAAAAGACGATATTTATAAGGCTAGTATCAACCTACTCTTGATAAATCTTTTAAATATGATTTTATAAATTAAGTGTGATCACGAATGCTAAAAAATAAGACAAAAGAGTAAAGATATTATGTCATGGTAAGTAAACAACTCAAGACTATAATTCACATGAGTGAGACTATGAAAACACGTTGTAACAATTACTCTTAAATAACACGAGAGAAAAGATTCAGAATGACAGAAATTGGATTATTAGTTAAACATGTATAATTATTAAAAATAGTTTATATAATTAAAAATATATTTATATGTACATTAAATTATGGCAACTGATTCTGCCACCAATACCTTTGATTCTGCCACAAATTATATTAGTAAAATGATTTTTTTGCCCTTGTTCTTATTTTTAGATGAAATTTTTCAAAGGATAAAAATGTCATTTACTAAAATTTTTTTGTGGCAGGATCAAATGTGTTGGTGGCAGAATCAGTACCCTAAATTATTTATAATATTTTACGGTTTGGTTTGGATAACCCACAGATTTATAATGAAAATTCGTATACCAAATATAATCTCACGGTTTTCTAATTTTTGAATTCGTGTCCGGACCATTAATCCACGGATCCAATCCAAAATGTACAGATCGATTTGGTTCGGACTGTATTCACGGTTCAACGGATTTTTTGTGCAGACTTAGATAGTATCACGTGAGACTTATTGAAGAACATAATGACAATCAATTTTGATGTATTTGGCACAATCATAAAAGACGTCATTGTGAACAATTTGAATGGCATTGTGATTGTCACAATGAAACATGGTGGTAGTAGGTTGACTTACACTAATATCTTTCAATAACCAATAGAGCCATATGAGTTCTTGAGCATGATCGACAAGAGCATGATACTCGGCCTCAGTGCTAGATTTTGCAGTGACAGTTTGCTTCGTACTGCGCCAAGATATGAGAAGATCGCTTAAAAAGAAACAATAGCCAGTTGTAGAGCTTCGACCAGTAGGGACTCCAGCCCAATCAACATCAGAATATGCATGTAAGGTGAGAGACGAGGTAGCAGAATAGAAAAGGCCATGGAAAAAATTGCCTTTAATATATCGTAAAATACAAAGAACTTTAACATAATGAACTTGTTACACCCGTCTCGTTTAGTGTTTTAACTTAATTAATTAAAAATAAAAATTGTGAAAATGGAATTGAGGATGTTACAGTTATAATAACATGTGCAAAGGGTGAATTGTGGAATATAAACTAATATAGAGGTGTATAGTGTAAATTCAAGTGGGAATATTGTAGAAAAGGTGTTTTCACAAAGGGTATTTTATCATTAACCTCAAAAATCTAATTTTTGAGGGGTAATCTAACCTAAAGCTCTCATTTGGTTTGTATCAAGTTGAAAGTTAGAGAGAGATAGAGAGAGGGAGGAAGTTGGGAGAATTGTTAAGATTTTGGCTTGGAAGATCCTTGTTGAAATCAAGTTCTTTCAAGGGAATCATCATCAAGGTAAGTTTCTCTCAATTATTTGGTTGTTATCTCATAGAAATCGGATAAAAATCAGTAATTTGGAGAATTCGATTCTTAGGAATGTTTAAAAAATTAATGAAAAATCTAGATATATGGAGTTCTAGATGTTTATAGAGTCCTTCTTTGATGTAGGTTGATCAAGTGGGTTAGGAGTTAACATTGGTGTGTGAGGTTTTCGAAATTATATGTCTCAAGTCATGTTTGAGAGGTTTTGGGAGAAGATGGGTTCGAGCAAAATCGCTCAAAACCAGAAACTATTCTTGGGGTACCGGTCTCCCATACCATCGAGGACTGGTCCCCTGTCCATCAACGAGGTTTCTGTTCTATGGTTACTAGTCTCCTATACTGTTGGGGACCGATCCCATGCTATTTTTCCTGTAGAGTTTGTGTGTTTAGAATTTGGTATCAGGTTTCATTTGAGACTTATTTGGGGAGTTGTAATCTAAGGTTTAAGGGTCTTTTAGAAGCCTTAAGGAGAAAGAAACATTTGCAAGTAACCTTAGCTATTTAATTTGTATCCAAGTGGTATATTGCTCTAACTCAGTGAAGTTGGAATAGGTGAGGAGCTGGGTTCTTCGATGGCACCACATTAGATACTCTTATGGGTTTTACGCACTTGGTGAGTATGTTTGATACATTTTCAGTACATGTTCATTCTTATGTGCTTACATGGCTATGTGTGTTACTCTACATACGTGTTTCCTTTGCTTGCACTTATGTGAAAAAGCATTCTCTACTTGTGCTAGTTAATTTCCATTTGGACTTATATGAAGACATGTTTACTTACTTATGTGATTCACATTAAAAAGCATCCTTGTTAAGGATGCTAGAGAATTGTGACATGCAAGCATGTGCAAAGTAAAGTGAAAATGAAACGTGCGATGGAAGCCATGCATAAAATGGTAAGAAATAAAAAGTGGAATGACCCCGACATGTTTTATGTTAAACTGTGAGGTCAAGTGTGGGGTGATATAAACAAGATGTAAAGTGTAAAAAATATGATTTACCCCGATAGGCTTGAAGAGAAGCTAAGAGACCAAGTGTGGGGTGTACTCCGACATGCTTGAAATAAACAAGTTGTGAGGACAAGTGCGGGGTACTACACACTTGTTATCAGGTCTTATGCAACTAGACGTACTTGCAAGATGGGGCTGTGGCCCATGATCCAACGAGTTGTGGCTGGGTGAACGTTCAGATCTAACCATCGATTAATGAAAGTGGAATCTAAAGTAAATTTAAAGGATTATAGCCTTAATGGCATGATAAGAGCATTGGTTACATAAATACGAGATGCATGACACACCTTATTAGACTTACATTCTTACGTGATATGTTGATTGTTTGCATGTGAATTTACATATACTGTTTATTGGTATCCAACATATTTATGGATATTCTTTATTGTTTTCTGTTTGCAATTTATATCCATATATGGATGCTTAGCGGGTTCACTACAAGCCAGGTCGGTATGCCATTTGGTTAGAGATGGTGGAGACTTCACTCCTTCTCTGGGAGTCTTTTCTTTATTATACCCTTCTTTGTTTTGTTAAACGATAGCTGTGAAGTTGTGATCATGTCGTGTAGAGAGATTAGTAGTAGTATTTATGGATTTTCTTCATAGAACTTTGCGATGGTCACAGGGCACTCCTTTTATTACGTTGGGATTTTATATTCAGAGATTTATTTCCAATCATCCGCTGTATGATTTGGGTTTTTAGAGTGATCATTGATATCCATGTGGATATTGGGTGTTCTTGAGTGTTATGGTTTATTGGGATTCCATGGTCGGTGACTTTTATGTGTCGTTTCTGGGACAGGTCCTGACAGCTTAGTATCAGAGCTCAAGGTTGTGAGATTCTAAGATGACCATGATTTTGGTTTTATAAGACTTTGAGTTATGAGTGGTTTAAGGTTGAGATTGTCACACTTGTATTAAATTCTAAATAATTTTATTTATTTAATTAAAATAAAAGTGGAGAATTTAGAAGATGATAATAATTAATTTAAAGTTTTTTAAAGATATTTTAATTATCTATTTAAGAGTTAGTTAGTGTAAAATACATATATAATCAAAATTTAATATATCTAAGTATAAGCAATGGCTCACAAGGATAGATATGAGTTAAGTAGGGGGAAAGAGAGTCTTTTGGCTTTAAAATCTGAGTTAGGGTTAGATAGGAGGCTAATCCATCATTAGTTCTAACCTAATATTGTGCTTGGAGGCTAATGGGAAGATAACAAGTGATAGCAAGTGGAGAATTTGCAGATTTCGGAGCTTTTGGAGAGTAATCATAGGAAGAGATCTTTTACAAACTTATTCTTAACATAAATATGAACTCATGTATGTAGTTTATATCTTTATACCATTTTAGATTTGGTCTAGATCGGAGTTTTAAGATCAAACTTGTTTTTGAGGTAAACCTTTTAATTTAGAGGGTAATCCTTGCAATTTGGTAGTGTTTGTTGGCCTTAGGAAGTCCCTAATCAAGTGTATAGAGTGTGTAGATGTTGGAAACACTTTGAGGATAGCAACTTTTAAGGTCTTAGGCTCAGAGTTGAAGTTGATTTGAATCGAAGTGTAGAAAATCGCAGAACAATGACAGAGGCTACGAGAACCGATTCCGGTGATGTGGAAACTGATTCCAGAGGATGTTGTGGAAGAAGGTTTGGTTGGGCAAGGAAGAGGGGAACCGGTTGCGGGTGATGTCGTAACCAGTTGCGGATGTGTCTGGTAGGGTGTCGCGCCCCGAAAATTTTCCGGTCTTCCCCAACCTTCTTCCTACGATGACGAGCGTGAGGGAGGTTGTGTGTAAGGGGGAATTTCCGTACTTCATTTTCTTTCGTTGGCTTGAATGCAACGGGTTTATGTTTTAAAAAGGACAACTGGATTGTTTAACTTTAAAATGTCAAATTAATAACAAATTGCAATCGCCAAAGCAATATACATTTTATTATTAATCTGTTTTCGGAGTCGCCACCTGGCATAGAGTTATGGTGTGCCAAGTCACCGGTTTTTGAAAAGGTTTAGTCTGCGAAATTCCGGAGTTTCAGGTTCGGGGATTTACTATTACGAGTAGGGAAGGTGTTAGGCACCCTACATCGCCCTTTCGGTACTTCATTTTTCAAATCAACCTTTATTAACCAGATTCAAAATATTTTCTCGGCCAAGAGAACAGAATATTTCCAAGAGGTGAGTTTATTTGTTTTTGTGATTTTCTATAGACGGACAGAACTTTGACGTGTTTTCTTTGTTTTCTCTTTTTCTTGAAATTTCAAAGGAATAATGAATGACCCGACAAAGTGCCGTTTGACAAATCATTCCTCGATTCAAATCACGAAGGTTACTAGATTTCGCCAGTGATCTAAATTAAGAGATTTGATGTTTTTGTTTGTTTTTTATTTAGTTTGCAATCTCAAAGGGATGATAAATGATCCGGTCGGGGCTGACTCATAAACCATTTCCCGATTCAAATCACGAAGGTTACTAAATTTCGTCGGTGATCTAAATCAAGAGATTCGATGTTTTTGTTTGTTTTTCATTTTGTTTGCAATCTCAAATGAATGATAAGTAATTCGATCAGGGTCGACTCACAAACCATTTCCTGATTCAAATCACGAAGGTTACTAAATTTCGCCGGTGATCTAAATCAAGAGATTTGATGTTTTTTTTTATGTTCATTTCTGTTTTGTTGGCAATCTCAAAGGAATGATAAGTGATCCGATCGGGGTCGGCTCACAAACCATTTCCCGATTCAAATCACGAAGGTTACTAAACTTCGCCGGTGATTTAAATCAAGAGATTTGATGTTTTTCTTTGTTTTTCATTTTGTTTGATTTTGATTTAAAAAGGAAAGAAGGAGACTCACGAAAGATGATGTGAACATGAATATGGAAAATGTACGGATATATAAACATAATAGATTAGATAGATATGCACCGTGTTAGCATGGCCGAACAGAACGACACTACATATAATAGTATGCCGAAAGGACCGGGCTTTGAATGATTTTGCACCTCTGAGATCCTCTTCCTAATGGCCAAGGAGTGACCTCTATTTATAGAAGGCTGTCACATCTATAGATGCGACAGTGATGTCATCATTGACCAGCTCCCTTTGGATGGGAGCTGGGGTAGTTTGGCACTCTTTTGGCTTGATTTGGATGACCCATTCGGGTTCCAAACATCTTTTCCCTATTTTAGGGAGAATTTTCATTTGATTTTCATTTATTTTCCAAAGAATTTATGCTCTGAACCGGAACTCTCCGAGCTGCTTGCTTTGTGGTGTCGCGGGTCCCGTTGCTGAGGAAATTGACGTCGCCACAATTTTTATTGGCTTGAATCATGAATTTTAAAATTGTCGCCGCTGAAATCGAACGATTCTTCAAGAGCCGCTTATTTTCTGACCCTTTCTCCTCACACAAAATATCTCGGATTGTGCTCGTTTCACCATCGTGAGATAATTTGCAGAAACTGACTTGTAGTAAATTTTTGTCTCTTGGTCAAGACTCCATGAAAAATCGGTTTGCACATTTTCGATGTCGACTTGTCATTCTTTGATGCTCCGAACGGAATGACGTTTGAATCTGAATAAATCCTGTATTTTCACCCGATGGCGTTGGTGATCATGCAGATTTCTCGTCAATGATTTTACGGTCGAATTTCCATTGAGAGATTGAATTTCAGACATTCACGTGAGTTTCGGTTGATACCGGTCTGGAGTGCATGTCGTGCATCGGCTTCTTCGATGTCTGCTTACCGTTTGTCGCGAACCGCACATCGTTTTCAAAATCTGTCTTTAGAGAAATGTTCTCTGACCTTTTGCCAACGTTTGTTCATCGATAAGTCGTCCGTGTTTGTTGTCGGTGAGAAAGTTCGGACATGCCGGGAATGCATTTTGATCCGTTCTGAGTCTGATTCGGCCGGTTCTGAAGTTGACTGATTTATTCTGGCCTTGACTTGATTGGCTTCAGGTGGTGAGTCAAAATGGGATATCAACAGCTACCCTTCTTTGTATGTTTTTGCGTAGCAACAAGATACAAAGATAAAAGATGCGTCATTTTGACTCACGATATATGTTTTTTTTTCCCGGATTTTTTTAGACTTCTCTGCACAGTTTTGCATTCTTTGGTCGGATCAGAAAAATTTTCTGGCTTCATTTTGACACTTGTTTGGCATTGCGCAGTCAGAAATTAGAGCGGCCGGACGCAGTTTTTGTTTTTATCTCTTGTCCTCCAGATTCTCCTTATTCAGAAAAGATCACTTGGACTTCTGCTGAAAAAATCCAGTCGAGGCAGCTTCAACCTCCGGTGGTCCGTTCGTCCTTCAATCGATTTTCCGGCGCGTATTTCACCGGTGATTCCATCAAGTAAGCCTTTGATCTCTTCTTCCTTTTGTTCATATTTCCTGCATATACATAAAAAAATAGGATTCGATTATTTCTAAGTTCATGCACATGTGCATAGTTTTCATGTTTTCGGCTGTTACGCTGCCCGTTCGCGCGCAAATTTTCATTACCTTCTTTTTATGAT
>NMUG010007671.1:0-11971 GCA_002855965.1 Monotropa hypopitys
CTAATGAAGCGGTTGAGCGCGACTACCATCCCAGTCAAACATTGCACCTCCTTAGTTGTTCTCGGACTTTAGAGGGTCTGCAATGCAATTATTTGATCAGGATTAGCCTCGATACCTCTCTTTGTAACCAAGTGCCCCAGAAACTTGCCTGAGATGACTCCAAATGCACACTTTGATGCATTGAGCTTTAATTTGTACTGCCGTATCACTTCAAATGTCCGACAAAGGTCAACAAGGTGGGAGTCCGTCTCCTTGGACTTGACCACCATGTCATCTATGTATACTTCCATACTCTTTCCGATCAAGTCTCTGAACATTAGTGTGGCCAATCTCTGATATGTTGCACCTGTATTATGCAGTCCAAACGGCATGACCTTGTAGCAATGAAGTTTCAAATGTGTGATGAATGAAGTTTTCTCCTCATCAGGCTCATACATAGCGATCTGATGGTACCCCCTGTAGGCATCCAAAAAGCTCACACGCTTGTATCTTGCTGTAGAGTCCACTAGCTGATCAAACTTTGGCTTGGGAAAGCTATCCTTAGTACACGCCCTGTTCAAACTGGTAAAATCGACACAAAACCGCCATGTTCCGTTTTCTTCTTCACCACCACCGTGTTAGACAACCACTCTGGATAGAACACCTCTCTGATGGCTTTTGCTTGCAACAACCTATCAACTTCTTCCATAGAAGCTTATGCGTGGTGCGCGGTTGATCATCTCCTCCTTTGCATAACTGGCTTATAACATGGATTGACATTCAGGCGGTGACATATTATGCTTGGCTCTAATTTCTACTAGGGTCCAAGCAAACACGTCAATGCTTTCCCACATTACCCGCTCTAACTCAGAGGCATCCGTTTCAAGGAGTTTCTCCCCGAGCAGGAAATACCTATTGTAACACCCCACAATTTTAAAAGACATTTCAACACAATTTTTTTAAAATAACAATAAACAGAAACAGGGAGTTAACTATTGTTATCCAAGTACGATTAGCTAAAGTAACCATTACACATCATATGATACAAGAAAGAAACTATGAAAGAGATACAGAGTGTAGAAAAATAAATACATAATTTGGCGACTACAACTGAAAAGAAAGTACAAAGAAAAAAAGTACTACGTAGACTAAGATGGCAAGCTCCCAAGAGGATCCAGTAGTAAGCCAAGATCCAAGTCCACAAACACAACAAGCCCTACAAACAAGTCCTGGAAAAGGGAAAGAAAGGAGGGTCTGAGCGAACCACAGCTTAGTAGGAAACCCCTAACTACTACCAAGCATGCACATGCGGGTGCGTGCCTAAGTGTCCACCCACAAAGGACAAAGGAAAGAGAAGAAACACAACTCAAGCAAAGTGCGACACAACCATAAGGCTACCCAGACACGAGCACACCACCAACTATGAAAGCTAAATAAGACTCCAACAATTAACCAACAGTGAAGTGCTACCCACTAAGACCAACGTACGTACTAAGGTGAGACAACCTCCAAAACCGTACCAAGGTAGCCCAAGAGACCACGACATCAAGACCATAGTGCCACTCTACCACCAAACCCTCCAATCACCGAGAACATAGTTATGGATTCGATTCTTGTTTAACTTTGGAACATTTTGGAGATTGAGGTGGTTTTCAAGTATTGATCAATCACTTTCTTATAGTCTCCACATGAAAAATCATGGGAGCCCAAGCCATCCTTTCCGACATTACCCACCTCGTTGACATAAGGCGAGTCACGTACTTGGAGGTCGCACTAGTTCGGTACACAATACTCCCACAAGACCGAAGCAAGGGGTCCCACTTACTCGACAACCAGCAAAGGGCTAGATACCAAGACACCGCAGTCGTCCATCATCATCTATTCCCCCTTGGAGACACAAGGGAGTCATGTAGGACTCATATGAACACGTAACAGCATATTCCCACTTGGCAGCTCAAGGGGTCACAACGGGCATCACACACGCAATAGCCGTAACGCGGGTAGGGCAAGAACATCCTAAACCCGGATGGGTACCAATATATACAACACGTGGATTAGGGCAACAACCTCCTAATCCTGAATAGTTTAAAAACAACTAGATTACAATGGTTGGGGCAAGCACACATCCCAATTCCCTAAGTTGGTACCCTCATACGCAATAACGATCCAAACAACTCCTCACATAATCTTCGTTCTTAAATTAGATAAAATATAGGTGATGGATTTATGATGGTGAAAGGGTGGTCCTTGTAGGATTCATCCCTCATATTGGGCCTTCGTTGAGTGCGTTAAGTTTATTAACAAGTTCCTCAAGTTATCATTCCTCCTTGACCACATCAAGGGTAAATCTACCCGAACCAACCATGCCTCCAATACTCAAGAACACCAAATAAACCAAAACCAACAACCATATGACTCCACGATACACCCAAGGGGTATTGATAGCCCAATGGCTCCCTACTGCCCCATATGGGAAATTCATCGAACATGTGGCATCTAGTATACCCACAACAAGACCTCCAACTCCAACGATAACAAGGGAGGCTAAGACCGACTAGGTTTTGATGCCACAATGTACGCAAGGAGTATCGATAGCCCAATTGCCCTATGATACCCTTCGAGGGAAGACCATCGAACACTTAGTGGCTAGTCAAAAATTCCTATGGAATCGACAACGGTGCTCGCAACCCAAATTCATTCCCTCACACATCCTTACTCAATATTTGACAACCCAAAGTCACAATGACATCAAACGCGACCTACGATTCTAAGGGGAATTTCGTCGAACACGTGGTGGCTGCGAACTCTAATGCCCACCATCAACAATCGCAATCCCTATGCTGCACCCAAGTCATCCACAAAATCATCTATTGCAATTATCACTACTCACTCAAGCCATTATTCTAGGACCTAGACTAACCCTAGGCCACAAACATAAAATCGACACAATGACTACGGGGAATACAACTTACATACACACACAAGAACATATAAGGGAGTAGAGAGAGATTTACCCACTGAAGCTAACAAATCTCGAAATCCCTAGGTGAGAGATTCTTCACGAAGCTACGATCTAAGCCCACTGATGTGAAGCCCTAGCGATGCTTGTCGACGTTTGTGGAGGGAAAACCTTCAAACAACCATGGTATAGAGGTCAAATGAGGGGAGAAAGAGAGAGGGGGGAGAGACTTCGAGAGAAAAGAGAGGAGAGGGAAAGACTTATGCAAGGGGGCTGGAGGGGAGGCCAAAAAATGTGTAGGGCTTCCTGTCCCAAACACAAAACATATATATACCTGACCAAAAGGACAAAAATGCCCCTAACTTAAATTCCAAAACTCTGCCCGAACATGCATTTCGATATATGCATAAGGCATATATCAAAATGCATTCATCTCTGCCAACCTTCAAACGAGAAGCATATCGATATGCATAGCCTTGCATATCGATATGCAACACTCTTTGCCTAACCACACAACACTATATATCGATATGCAGGGGCCCTGCATATCGAAATACAAAGCCCACTGATCACTCCTAACAGTATATGCATTTCGATATGCACCAAGTGCATATCGAAATGCAACCCCCACTACACGGATTTAATAAGGATGCATATCGAAATGCAAGGATGCATATTGATATGCAACAATTACTTATATCAAAATACAAGATGCATATCGAAATATGCCTTAAGGAAATTTGAATACAGAATATGTTATATTGAAATGCAATCGGGATGACCAACCTATATATTGGAATACATACTGAAGAAGGGACATATCGAAATACACAAGAGCAAAGGGCCAGACCACATACATTTCGATATATGCTATAAGCATATATCGAAATATACATCGAGAGGGAGGGAACAGTGGGAATGTATTTCGATATACACAAGAAGTGTATATCGAAATACTCACTAAGGGAAAGTGAGCAGAGGGTCCTATATATTGAAATAAGGAAGGGAAGACCCTTATATCGAAATGTCATTCAAGCAAAGGCCACCAGAGGCCTTGCCATATCGAAATGAACAAGGAGAGGGACCCTCTAATATTTCGATATATTGACCAAGGAAAAGAACAATTAAACTATAATTTTCTTAAATGAGATTTTATGATTGCCAACCAATGTGGAAATCATCTGAATATAGACGAACACTTTCGAATCCATTCCCGAACCTCCCAAACATTTTCAAATATAAAGCGTAGGTCCCAAGAAGGTCTAAATTGACCAAGTTTCGATTATTTCTAAAGGGATTCTATTAAATGGAATAGAGAAATCTAAGAGAGATATAAGGAAATTAATTAAAATTTCCGGAGTGTGATATCTATCCTCATCAGATTCGTGTACGGAAACCTTTCTCGTGCTCTTGACCACACGGGTACTGGGGTCCACACCCACATCCTCCAAGACTGGTTGATCTAGGACCTCAATTGACTTTACCTGCTCTACGTTGGGACTATGCTTGATTGAAGCCAAGAAATAACTTCTTGAAGACTTCTGATTGCCTTTGATGGTTTCGATCCCTATAGGTCATGGGGACTTGATGACCTGGTGGTAGGTGGATGGTATAGCCCTCATCCTATGCATCCAAGTACGTCCAATAATAGTATTGTAAGCTGAGGGTACATCCACCACCAAGAATTCAACCTCCTTCATCACCCGTCCCGTCCTGACTAGAAGGATGATTGAATCCAACAGCCACACTTGTTCCGCACTGAACCCAATTAGGGGGAAATTGCTTCTTTAAGATCTACCTGAGTCAATCCCATCTTTTTGAATGCCTTGAAATATAGAATTTTGGTGAAGCTGTCCTGATCCACCAGAATCCTCTATATGTCAAACTTGTTGATGTTTAGTGTTATTACCAAAGCATCACTGTGCGGGAAGGTGACTCCATCTAAATTCACATCAAAAAATGTAATTTGGACTGCTTCCACATTGTCATCTATTTGCCTCTTCTGTCTGAGCTGAAGGATATGGTGTTCAGACGCCTCTCTCCTCTTCTGAGCCATTGCTTCGTTCTGCTGAACACGCTCCTCACCTACATGGATCATATGAATGACGCCAATAGTGGTCTGGTCCTCATCTGAACAATCACCCGCCTATCCACCTGCTTAGGCCTGTTATCTTATGCAAGTGTTTGAGCGAGATATTGTTTCAAATGACCAGCCTCCACGAGCTCTTCCAAAAATTGTTTGAAGGTCTAACATTGTTCTGTCATGTGTTCGAACTGCCAGTGATAGATACACTTCAACCCTATTGCTTCCAGCTCTTCTCGATTTCCACCCTGCTATGCGGGCCACCTTCAAAACACCTCATTCTACAAAAGGTAGACCATATGGAATATAAGAACATTGAACGTGGTTCTAATTTCCTTACAAGATTCTGGACCTGGTCTAGGAATCCTCAAGATAGGAAGCCTGTTGAAATTAGTTTGCTGCACGGCAGGGGCTTGTTCCCTCTCCTCGGGGAAGTGTTGTCGCGGTGCCGATTTCATCATCATCATCATCTTCTTGCCTTCTGACTCCACCACATTTGTGCAGTGGGACTTGTTGGTAGAGCGGTCAGCCTTCCTGTATGACTCTTCTTCTAGTTTGGCGTGTTGCTCTACTCTCTCCATGAGCTCTAGAAAAGTTTCTACTGGGCTGAAGCTCGGGGATTCCCTTAGTTTCTCACCAAAGGAAAGACCCAACCTGAACATCGAGACAGACTGTTTTTTGATGCAATCCTCGACGTCATTGTACATTTCTATGTACCCCCAACATACTCCCTAAGATTATCATTAGATCATTTTCTCAATGATGTCAGAGAATCGAAGTGCTTTGGAGTAGCTCGACTGGTCATGAAGCGTCCAACAAATGTCTCGGCTAATTGCTCCCAATTGGTAATTGACTGTGCTAGAAGTTTGTGGTACCACATAAGTGTTGAGTGCCCAAGACTTGACGCGAACATTCTGCAGTATAATAATTCATCACCCTCATAGTGTAACGCCCCGTCCCGCTACGACCAATTTAATGACCCAGCGGACCCGGCAACGTTACTAAAAACAGAAGCAGAAAGGATAGAAATAGACTAAACAGACAGAGAGAAGAGACAGATAATCTAAATGAAATGTATAACTGAAATAAATACAAACTGCAGCAATATCCATAGTACTGGTGAACCAAAAATAAAAACACAACTCAGCAAAACACGCTGACCAAGTCTCAAACACAAGAGTAACCATCTAGGTAAACAAAATAAGACACTGCTACTAACAGAAACAAAACTGCTAACAACTGAAAGTAAAACACCAGAACCACTGAACAGAACCACTGGACAAACTGCGCAGCTACCAAAACTCCTCCAGCTAAACTCCAAGTAGTGGACCAGACTGCTCAGCTAATCAGAAACCTGCACTTCGACCAATGCCCATACATATACAAAGTGCAGGAATGCGTTAGCTTACTAGAAGTACTGCTTCAAATAAAAATAAATTGAAACAGCAGATGCAGATATTAAAAGCTGAAACAAGACAGAACAAGTTATACTAAACAGGCTGAATATACTAATAGAGATCTATCAACAGAAAGTGCCAGAACACAACAGAAATAATCTAAGTACTGAGGGTAACGTGTGAACCCTAGCGTACGTTTCTACAGAATTTTATCACATGTGTATGTTTCACTTGTTATGTTAGACTATCAGACTTAGCACACAGAACAAACGGACAAGGGATCCACTTGCAGAAATGACATTAATATGTCCAGAAATCGGTCCACAAAGCCATTACGGCGAAAAAACCCACAGAAAACCGGACCACCAACCAAAGTGGGGTTCAGTGACATGTTGTGTGTTGAGGTTGGAACTGCGGGGCCAACAAAAGGAAAAGATACAATGAACATGTTATACAAAACTTTACAGAAAAACAGTACATGAACGTGATATGAATACGTGATAGATGGGGAGAGTCACCACCCCTTTGGACAGTTGTTGTATACGTGATAGATGGGGAGAGTCGCCACCCTTTTGGACAGTTGCTGTATACGTGATAGATGGGGAGAGTCACCACCCCTTGGACAAATGCATGTTTACGTGATAGATAGGGGAGCGTCACAACCCCTTAGTTGCTTGTTCTTTGATTGTACTTTACCTATACTTTACCTGTACTTTGCCTGTACACTGTGAGTTCTCTTTATATTAGCAAAGTGCATATATTGACTATTGTAGCTGACACTCCTGGATATCTATTGCTGTTTTGTTTGACAATTTATATCCAAGTCAGGAGGAGTAGCTTGTTCACTTTTGCTAGCCATTGCCAGGTTGCCTTGCCGAGCTGTTTTTAGAGGTTGCTCCGTGTTTGGAGATTTTTACTTTCAGTTTCAGTAGATGGTTTGAGATAGAGACTGTTTTTACTTTGTTGGTTGAGCTATGAGACTTGTGTTTGTTGGGTAGTGGAGTTTTCTTTTACACTACTGGTTGGAGTTTTGATATTCATATTTCCGCTGCGTTGGTTTTACGTTACAGTTAGACTTGTGAGTTTGTAGTGATTTTTATCACTTGAGTTTTAGTTGTGGTACTTTGTAGTCATTATCCGTTGCCAGTCTTTAATATTTTTAATATATTCTGGAATGGGTTGGGTTGTCTATATTTATTAGACGGGAATTTCGTTCCCTGAGTGTCTCGACACTCACTACATTACGCAATAGGGATCCACTAGAGCCCTCTATAAGGTTGGGAAATTCTGAGGAACTACGTGTAGTTTAGTTAATGAGCTTCTACTGCAGAATAATAGTCGAAACCTAACTAATCTTCAATAATACTATTTTGATGCCTCTCTTGATTTCGTCGAGGTTGAGATGAGAATTTAAATCTATGACATTCTCCTTGATTTCATCAAGTTGAGCATTTTGAAAGAAAGTCACAAGTCACTGCAAATGATTTTGGAAATGAATCGGACATGGTTTTGAAACTATAAAAATAGTCCTCATTCCATGCACATTCATTTATATCTCGTACTCGCATCTTTTGTCTCAATTTGGGAAATACTTGGGTGTAGATTATCTCTACTAGGCAATCGTCTAATCCTCTATTTTTAGGTACCTACTCGACTGCTTAGCTTGGGAGCTCGGAGGACTTGGGTGCCACTCTTGGTACTTTCTATTTACTGTTGTTTTATACTTTGTTTCAAACTCTTGTACCCGGACTTTATTTATGCACTTGGACTTGTAAACCTTAGCTTATTCATCGATTGTTGCATGTGATGCTTTCCATTTCACTTTATTTCCGCCCTTGGTTTGGATAGATATTGTTTACTTGTCCTTGTTGTCATGTTTTTTATTATTTAAAAAAAGGTTTGAAATTCCGGGGCATGACATCATGAGTTCGACTTATCTGATCAACATGAACAGGTCTAGGTAAATTTTGGCTCCCATGCCTGTCCTCTCGATCATGGTGATTTATGCTTCCCCTGGATTTGTTGTGAGAATGTTGGGGAAGGTCTTCTTGCCTCTTTTAGATCCACTCTTCTGCCTCTGATCAGGATTTTAAGCTCTTTCTCTTCTTAACTTCTGAATCTCCTTTTCAAGCCTTTCAAGATCCTTTCCAAATTGACTTCCTTCCTGATTTGAGAATGGGATTTGGTAGGACTTCTAGTTTCTGATGACTCCTCTCTTTCTGATCGAGAATATTCCCTTGAACCAGAATGTTCCCTCAAGCTTTGACTCTTCGACAGAGAGCTAGTCTATTGAAGAATCCCTCTTCTTTTTTTCGTACCGCTAGGAGTGGCAATGACCAATCGTTTTCCTATGATATTAGAGGCAATCCTTCCTTTTTTGGTATCATAAAATATCTTCATGTCATTTTTGACTTGAGAGAAATGGAAATCTTAAGAAATCGCAAATGATTTCCCATAGACAGTGCCAATTGTAAGTGAGATTTTCTAGAACACCCTTAGAAATGTCAAAAATAACAATTCTGCAATTTGAATCTTCAGTCTCTTTCAATTTTCTAAGTCTTGGTTGTGTTGCAATAAAAAAAACCTTTGGAGACTCTTGTCTTTCGACCTAGAGGACTCTCCGATACTTAAGTTACAGTTTTTCTCAAATAATAACTTGAACAGAAATGCAAAACTGAACTTTTAGAGAGAGAAAATTAGTATCAAATTTTGTGTACCTCTATTTGTGTATTTTCATGCCTTTTACACACATTTTGTCTTTTTGATATCTTTGGGACTCACCTTCCACTTTGGAATTTGAAGGGTGGGGCCTCACTAAGTTTTCTGCTTTCTAACGTTATGATTGAACACTTTATTGCATTTAATATGCTTAATGCGCTTTTATAATCTCCATTAACTTCAATCTCTATCATTTTGTTCATTATTTTCCTTATCTTCGTGCATAAATTCTTTCTGGAGAGTATTTAATGAATAAAATTTATCATTCCAATCATTAAATAGGACCTAGACTTCTCGTCTTGACCAAATCTTTCATATTTCCTTTTTTAATTTTAATATCATATTTACATACAAAATATTGTAATGATCATTTTCGACTAACTTCCAGTAATCAATACATCTTTCCCGAGCTCAATTTAAGCTCGATGGATGTACTGTAGCAGTAATATTGTCGAAAATTAATGTTTATTCCGTTCTTTTCTGGTCGGGATCTATTCTGAGCTCGGGAAGTCACTTTTGTGCGCGAGAAACATTAATCCTGCACGGAAATTTAATGTTCTGTGCTATAAATGACTTTAAATAATTTATAACAATTCAAATTATCTTTTATACCCTTGCAATTATTTTTACCTACCATAGGGAGATTAGTTCGAGATGTTAGAATTCGTCCCTTGAGAATGAGTCCTCCACAAAGTTCGAAACTCATTCGAGCTCAGCCAAATCGTCGTGTTCAAAAATTAACCAAAATTCAAATAATTCTTCTAACTCAAAGTTCTAAATTCAGTTATAGGTTCAGAAAAAGCATAGGATATTAAAAGTCGGACAAGATATTGGACAAATGGAATCAAACGAATCATTATCAACTTAATTTTGCAAATATTTTCTCAAAAATTTCATTGTTTTCCATTTGGAGTAGTAACTAAAAGTATTCAAGCAAAATTGAAGCAACAAATTGAATAAATGTAGCAGATAATTTGGATATTTGGAATTTTTATAAAAAAATTAAGGAAAGAGTTAATTGGAAATATTATAAGATACAGAAGAAATAAATTTTAGTATCTATTGAAAATGTATATAAATAAAATAGGATAAAGAATGTGGAGCAATTTGAGAAGGAAAATAAAGTTAAAAATTAGAATAATTACAACAGAATTTTAATGAGAAATAAGAAAAATGAGTTGAATAATAATTTGTAAGATTATTATAGTAAATGTAAGGATTAAAAAATGAAATATAAAAAAATAAACATGTTATATACAATTTGTGATTTTGAGATTTTATGAGATTGTATGGTTATTATAGGACTGAAGGAGTTCTGTTCGAGCGTTACATATACGATTAAATCCTTACCACTAGGTAGATAATATAGTGAATATACTGTGATAGCCCGTGCCGATGGCACGTGGCGATAAAATAGAAAGCGCAACATAATACCTAAGGGTTCGACGAAACTTAGGGTGTTAGTAGTGCCTTCGGCACTAATTCGTGTCTTCGGCACTCATGATGAGTGACAACACTCGATCCGTATTTTCGGTATAGCCTATGCTGATGGCACATGGCGATAGAATAGAAAGCGTGACACAATACCCCAGGGTACAACGAAACTTTGGATGTTAGTAGGAGTGCCTTCGGCACTCATGATGAATGATGACACTCAATCCGTGTTTTTAGTATAGCCCGTATCAATGACACGGGGCAACAAAATAGAAAGCGCAACACAATACCTAATGGTACTATGAAATTTTGGGTATTAGTAGTGCCTTCGACACTCATGATGAGTGACGTCATTCGATCTGTGTTTTAGGTATAGTCAGTGCCGATGGTACGGGGCGACAATACTCGATGAGTGCCGACACTTGACCTCAAAGATTGAAGCCTAAAAAATTAAAACAAACATTTGAAAGAGTGTATAAAAAGTATGAATAATTATAAAATTAATAAAGGCACATCAGTACTAATAACAAAGCAAAAATTCAATACAAATTTAAATCATTAAGATAGATTATAGGCCAAGAACTCGATTTCTTTATACCTACTCATACCAAAAAATTAAAGTATATAATTTTTTAGTCAACAAAACAGGCTAAAATTTGCATTTTGTTTGATAAAAATGAAACACACATCACGGCTACAATAGGAGTCAAGAGAGAAATATCTAACAAACTCACTGAGTTACCCTATCATAATACGCAGGCATCACAGAAATTCAAGTGATCATTACAGCCTAATTTTTAATTCAATTCACACGACCGAAATCAGAAACTGATCGATCGTAGTAACAGGAGGAATCCAGTCACGGGCAAAACCTAGAGACAGGAAGAATCTAGTGATTGTATGAACCCAAACACAACTCATTTCCAAACACGGCATAAACACCGAAAGTAATTCAATCCAACGACCCTCTATATGTTTTATAGGTGTGTATATATATATGGACTCAGAGAAAGTCTCATCACAGACAACTCGCAATGGTTGAGCTCAGAGAAAACACTCATCACAGCCGAAGCCAGCCAACCACACACAGACAGTCATTGAGAGAGAGAGAGAGAGTCACATCGAAATCCACAAAAGAAAAACTAAAAAATCCAAAAATCCAAACGCTAAGAGAAACCTCATCACATCCAAATCAAGGGGCACCAATAGAGAAACACAAACGGCCCAAGAAATCTTTTATTCTATCATTTGGTAATTAATGCAGTGTCTTAAAGGAAGACAAATCTTTCATCGGAAAATTTTGGACCGGTCCCATTTTTGGTACTTATTGTTGTGCGGCTCCAGCAATAAGTTTCATCCCCCGCGAGGTCCCATTAAGCAATTTACGGGTATACCCTTCTA
>NMUG010007672.1:0-11971 GCA_002855965.1 Monotropa hypopitys
GAAATTTAGTAAGTGTTGAGTATTTTGGTGTACAAATGAGTTTAAAGATGAAGTTCTCGAGCAGAAATTCTGTAGATTTTGCCACTATTCTTCACCGCTAGGAGACCGGTATACAGGCCGGTATGCCGGGCGGTATACCAGGTCCATACCGGCCTATATAAATTTGCCTAAGTGTTTTGCCCAGCCAATTTTCCCGAGAGCAATTTTGCTACAGGAGGAACATCAAAGTATCTGTATCCGCCACAATCAAATTCTAAGAAGTCATTGTAAGAGCAATTGATGAGTGTGGTATGGTAGCTGCATTAAGTGTTGTAATGTTTCTTTTTCTATTTAAGTATAAATCACACATGTTGATATATATTATTGTCATACAATGACCTTAGTTGCATGCTTGAACTATATGTGGAACTCTTCTATAAATGTTTCTGTTTATGTTAAAAGAATGTGGGGAATCACCGAGGAAAGTGGGGAAACACCGAGGCAAGTGAGGAAACATCGAGGAAAGCTAGATGATGTGTTTCTGATTTTGTTGATTGTTTAGAATCTGTTATCTATTTCCGTTTCTAATTATCTGTGTTGTACCATATGCCATCTATTTCTTCTTCTGGATATCTATTAATGTATTATATGTTTCTGTTTAGTACTTTTTTTTTATTGCAAGATTTTTTATAGCTTACTCGACTCTTGGATTTTTCTTTGTATTGTCAAATTAAGGAATCCAGATTCAGGATAGCTTGGAGTGGTCCACTACAGTCTTGGAGGTTGCAGTTTGAGGAGCTGGTAGAAGTTTGATAGAGTTGTTCTTTTCTATACTTTTGGGTTGCTACTTTTATAGTGGGATGTCTGTATATATGTCAGTTTATTGTACGTTTGGATTTCACTGGAATTTGACTTTATTGTCATTTTCTGAAGATTATCATATCTAGTAGAGTTGTTTTATGTTACTCAGATTTAGTTGTGGTTTTTTTTTGTATTTTCACACTTGTTGTGTCCATTATATATAAATTGTTATAAGTGGAACGAGGTGTGACATTTTGGTATCAGAGCATAGGTTAGAGGTTCTGTAGACAAGAGGAAGATATGTATAACCAATAATTACCCTTAGGTCTGATTAGAAGTTACGACAGTACATCGTATCTTCTGTTGAGAAGTTTGGGCATATTATTATGAGGATACATAGTTTCCTTAGGAGTGTTTAGAGGAGATTGTAGTGGACCTTAGGGTGTTAGTGAGTCAAGTATAGGTTTTGGCAGTCACTAACATTTATGTATTAACATTTTCTATGGTGGTAATTTGTGATGTGATTGCAGACATTTATAATGAGTCGACAAGAAGAAGGAGCATCTAGTGCAACTAGAGAAGGGAAAGTAAATCAACCACGGGTACCAGGAGCACCACCGGTTCAATGGGATATTGATCGTCTTATTGCAGCTTTGACTGCCTATGCACAACGACAAGTAGTGGCAAAAGAGGAAAGATAGCCCAGAGAACCAGGTAGTACACTATATGAAAGATTCAAAAGATTATATCCAATAGAATTTGAAGGAACTATAAATCCTAGTGAAGTAGAATCTTGGTTAAAGGGATTGAAGAGGGTGTTCGATATACTTGAGGTAACGGATGAACAGAAAGTTAGACTAGCATCTTTTAGTCTAAAAGGGGAGGCATTAGCTTGGTGGAAAACTTTTAGCCGGTTGAGGACGGCACCAGTACCAGGAGTTGTACCTGAGTTGAGGGGAGTAATCACTTGGGCTATGTTTATTTAAGAGTTTTACACACAGTATTACCCCGAGAGTTACCAATTGGAGAGAGAGACGGAGTTTATTTCATTCAAATAGAATAGTGTGACCGTGACTGAATATGAAGTAAGGTTTTCCTTTTTATCCCGATATGCAGTTGATCTTGTGAACACAAATGAAAAGAGATGTCGTTTTAAAAGTGGATTGATACCACCTATAACTACTAAATTGACTGGGTATAAGAAAACATCGTATGAAGACTTAGTGGAAACGGCTAGAAAAATGGAAAAAGATATGGAGGAAATGAGAAATTATAGAGAAGGTGTCAAAAGGAGTCGAATTGATGTATCGGGTAGAGCGGGAAATAATTAATCAAGGAGTGTGGAAGTAAGGTCTCAACCTAGAAAGGGACAATGGAATCAAAGGCAAAGTGAATCAGCAGGGGTAGCAAACAAAGTGGATTTACTCAGGGCAGTTCTAGGGGATCCTCAGTTGTTAGACATTGTTATAGATGTGGATCGGTGGATCACATAGTGAAGGATTGTCCAAAAGAGGGGGTGGAACCTAAGCAAGTGAAACGTTTTGGGTGTAGATAATTGGGTCATATCATGCCTCAATGTCCAGGGAAAGATCTTGCATTATCAGTATCGTCAGGATGTGGATTGACAAAGATGGGAAAAGAGCACCAGAAAGAGTTTTTGCAATAATTCAACAACAACCAAAGTCACCTGAAACATCGTTAGGTATCTGTTTATTTTTCTATTTAGTTATTTCATATACATATGAATGTTGATAATAAGAAGATTATAACCTAAGTAGAAAAACAATGGGGAATGAGAAAATGTGTAAACAATTGAGAAGCGAGTATGTGTATACGTTTGATATGAGTGTTGCAATTTCGGGGATGAAATCTTTTAAGGGGGAGAGAATTGTAATACCCGTACTTGTAAAATAATTAAATAAATAAGTTAAAAATATAAAATATTCATTTTGGGAAAAAATAATTAGTTTTGAGTTAATTAAATTGAGTTGAAAAATAAAGAAGTATTTTTGGATGTAAAAGCTTAGTTGAAGTTCATGGAACATGGAATTTTAACAAAATGATTGTAACCTACTAAATTAGATCTTGTTTTATAGGATTATTTTTCCTTAAGAGGTGCAATTTGGAGTCTAGCAAGAGTGTAAAATCTGTCCAAATTGTATTCTCTCCCGTAAGTTATATTTGGAGCAAAAACAAGAGAGAGTGTGAGAGAGAGAAGAGGAGAGAAAACCTTGTGTTCTTGAGTGTTTGGACTAGAATTTGAAGGGGAAATCAAGAGAGAAGCTTGGGGAAAACATTTGCTGCAATTTGAAGGTAACATATCAATTGATTTAGTATTGATTTCATAGAAATCCATGGGTTTTCATGGTGTTCTTAAGAAAAATCTGATTGTTCTTCATTTTTAAGTGAATTCATGAAAAGAATTGATGTAATCATGTTATTTTTCAAAACAAAGTTGAGTTTATGTTGGTTTATGTTTGTAGGTGTTAAATACGAAATTTAGTAAGTTTTAGTTGAGTATTTTGGTGTACAAATGAGTTTAAAGATGAAGCTCTCGAGAAGAAATTCTGTAGATTTTGCCACTATTCTTCACCGCTAGGAGACCGGTATGCAGGCCGGTATGCCGGGCGGTATACCAGGTCCATACTGGCCTATATAAATTTGCCTAAGTGTTTTGCCCAGTCAATTTTCCCGAGAGCAATATTAACCGGCATGCTGGACGGTACACTGGTTGCGTACCGGTTGCATACCGGTCAGTATAAAATCTGGGCAGTCAGATTCTAAATTTGAGGGAAATGGAAATATGATTTAATTGTGAATTTTGCTACAGGAGGAACATCAAAGTATCTGTATCCGCCACAATCAAATTCTAAGAAGCCATTGTAAGAGCAATTGGTGAGTATGGTAGATGTATTACGTATTGTAATGTTTCTTTTTCTATTTAAGTATAAATCACACATGTTGATATATATTATTGTCATACAATGACCTTAGTTGCATGCTTGAACTATATGTGGAACTCTTCTGTAAATGTTTCTGTTTATGTTAAAAGAATGTGGGGAATCACCGAGGAAAGTGGAGAAACACCGATGAAACATGTGGGGAAACACCGAGGAAAGTGGGGAAACAACGGGAAACATGTGGGGAAACACCGAGGCAAGTGGGGAAACACCGAGGAATGCTGGATGATGTGTTCCTGATTTTGTTGATTGTTTAGAATCTGTTACTTGTTTCCATTTCTGATTATCTGTGCTGTACCACATGCCATCTATTTCTGCTTCTGGATATCTATTAATGTATTATATGCTTCTGTTTAGTACTTTTGTTTATTGCAAAACTTTTTATAGCTTACTCGACTCTTGGATTTTTCTTTGTATGGGCAAATTGAGGAATCTAGATTCAGGATAGCTTGGAGCGGTCCACTACAGTCTTGGAGGTTGTAGTTTGAGGAGCTTGTAGAAGTCTGATAGAGTTGTTCTTTTCTATACTTTTGGGTTGCTACTTTTGTAGTGGGATGTCTGTATATATGTCAGTTTACTATACGTTTGAATTTCACTGAAGTTTGACTTTATTGTCGTTTTCTGAAGATTATCACATCTAGTAGAGTTGTTTTCTGTTACTTAGATTCAGTTGTGGTTATTTTCTGTATTTTCATACTTGCCGTGTCCATTATACATAAATTGTTATAAGTGGAACGGAGTGTGACAAAGACTTCTTTTCAATATGTTGAAAGAAGCATCAAAGCAATAGAACTGATTCACAATGATGTTTGCGGCTAGAAATTCGTCCAAACACAGATAGGCAATAGATATATTATATTTTTGTTGATGATAATACAAAATTCTTCTGTGTGTACTCAAGAGTACGTGTATAGAAAAATTTATTATTTATAAGACTAAAATTTAAAATCACCTTAACAGAAAGATTAAGGCATTAAGAAGTAACCGAGTTGGTGAATATGAATCGATATTTAGCGAGTTCAATGCACAATATGAAATTATTCATCAAATCACTACATCTTATTTGCCTCGACAAAACGGAGTCATCGGATGAAAGAATTATACCTTAAAAGAAATTTTAAAAGAAATTATGAATGATTTAGTGATTAGTTTTTGTTGCCATAGAACATGTAGTGTTAAGTGTGGTAACCAAACCAAATGGACTTTTGGGTCAGGCCAAATAGACCCAATCATCCACCTCTCTATGAATAGGATTAATTGGCCCAATTGGGAGTCTACCATGTAGTGGGAAGATGGTCCAGAAGTACAAAGGAATGATGGATCGAATCGCTCATAGTTAGGTCTGGAATTAGATCGAAGCCTAGGTGAGTCATACCTACTAGGACACACTGGACAGACCAAACCAATATTTTGGGATGAAAGTCATATGAACAAGTAAACCATAATCGTTCTGGGATCATTATGTTGAACCGTATCACCTGATATGCCACTTGGACCAAACTGAACAACACTAATGGATCACGATACACAACAAGCAAACAAGTCCAAGACCGATCAAATAGGTCTAGATAATGGATCTAGAGCATGAGGCATGACACCACACTGGGAAACTAATATCTTTGGTGTAACTCCTTAATAGGGAAAAGATGGACCAATCATATGCCCTAAAGTATTTGTGCAGTACCATTGGTGGTGGACCATTGGTGGTAGAGCATTGGTGTCGAACTAACCTGAACCCAAACTAGACCAATTATATGCCCTGGAGCATTAGTGATTGAGCATTGGTCTCAGACCAACCTAAATCCATACCCTAAACTGGACCAATCATATACCATTGGTGTTTGCAGCATTGGTGTCGTACCAGCCTATACCCAAAGCAGACCCATCATATGCTCCAAAGCATTGGTGCTGGAGCATTAGTGCTGGAGTGTCACACTCCAAAAATTCTATTGAATCCCAAATTGATTATTTTAAATCCATAAATCGACCTTGGCTTCTTGATCGTGATTTCCCTTCGTTGGCATATAATTCGTTCGGTTGCGATTCGTCCGCCTTGTTTGCAAGTAAGTATTCGATCGTTTTATTCATCGTGATTCCTTCGGAAGGCTGTGGTGTGACCTTTGGGCATCAAGGAAGGGTAACCAACATCGAGGAAGTGCTCGTGGACGCATCGCGAAGCAGCCCGGAGAGTTGCAACAGTTTTAGAAGCTTTCTGGAGTTCCCCGTCCGGACGGGGATAGCTGGAGTTCCGGACGGAGGGAATTACAGCATGGGGTTTTGCAGCACGAGGCCCGTCCTGACCTTCAGTGGCCGTCGTCCGGACCAAGTGGGGTGCCCGTCCGGACGGGAAGGGCTTCGTCTGGGCGGGGAGGTGCTAAAATGTGCGTTTTTGGTTTTTAATGAGGGGCTTTGTGGTCTTTTACCCCTAGGTCGTGTATAACCCCTCAAATTCGGCCAGAAGTGTTCTTCTCCCTCATTTGGTTTAACCCTAGTTTCTCTCTCTCTTCTCTCTCAAACCCCATGGATGCTCCCCCTTCTCTCCTCCGATCCAAGGCTCAAACGCGCTCCAATCTCAAAACCCGAAGAAGAAACATCGCTCTACGCATCGAGAGCTCTCCGGCAACCTAAGTATCGAAGTCATTCTTTGCGGATTTTGGATAAGTCAATTTGTAAAGTGGGTTTCTCGCGTTGTTCCTTTAGAAAACGTTATTGTACTCATCGTTGCCGTCGTATTGATATGTATAGGTTCACAAGTGCGGATTGCGACGACGATGATTTTTTTCGGTGACTTTCTGGCGAGGCGACTCCGGCGACGGTTAAAGTGGGTAACTTCTAATCCTACTCGATATGCATAAGTCGTGCTTTATTCGATTTTATTTCTCGTCAATTTATTGATTCTTGATTCGATTAGTTGTAGTCGGTGTCCTTCACCTTTAATTCAATTCGATTGTTCTAAGTTGGGCGTTGGGTATCCTTATCATCGTTCACGAGTATTCTTGTGGTCTTGATTGTGTACATGGGTGAGCGAATCATTTTACAAAGTCTAGACACATTGAATGCTTATAGTCGCCATGTGTTCGATAGAACGTCATAGTGAATTGGATGGGGTGATTGAGGGTTGATTCTTATCAAATTGTGGTGTTTTTGGTAAGTGTGCTTGGATGACCTGATTTGGGATGTCGTGGATTGAATTTACGATGAGTGAGTACCCTTGTGAGCGTGTCGGGATCTTGTTGTCAAGTACGAATAAATTGTGAGGGATTGCATCGTAAGGAATTGACTTCGGAACCTTGTGGATAGTGTCATGAATTGAGATGTCTTGAGTCGACTGAGATGTAAGTTGGTCGTTTATAGGTATTCGAGAAATTGTTGATCACGTATGGTATAAGTTGGTAGACTTTATGTCGAAACAAATAAATTGGAATTCTTGATGGATATTCATGAGATTTGGGTTGTCGAGTGGAATGCTTGGTTGTGCGTCGACTTGGAACCTTGTTGTTGGAAATACGTTGGTAGCTTGACTTGAATGACTTCTCTTCGGAACTAAGTGTGGAAATTTGGGTGAACTATTGTTGGTTTTGGCACTAGGTGTCATATGGAATTTGATCTAGCTTCGGGCTAGTATTGGTGAGATGGTTGGACGGTTCTACTACATTTACCCAAAATATAATAAGTACACAATGAATGCAATGAATCTCAAAGACGGAGATGGATCCTATGAGGACCACTCTTGGACAATCTCAAATCCACAACTTGAATGTAATCCAACTAAGTTCCAACAAATGGTGAGTTTTGTGAAAAGCCCCAAATTGATTTGGAAATCCTATCTTTTTATAAAATGTGGCAATTTGGGGAAAGTGGTTTTGGAAATCTAAGTTTGTGAAAACTCACGAATGATTGGCTATTTTTGGAACACTGGAACTTTCTTGAAAAATGATATTTAGGCCACGGGCCCTATATTGGAAAGTTGGAAATTGTTGTTGGAATTGTATAGTGGGCTTGGCCCACCGACTCTTCGGAGGAATGAGGATTATCAAGTGCTTTTATTCAGGTTGAGGCCTTGGGATGTACCGAAAGGGGTCTCCCACGACATTGCACAATGAGGGTAGTACTAAACCCTCCCGACGGACGGGGAATCGAGGAATAGACGTTTGGAGGTTGATCACCTTTATGACAGAATGCCTATGCACTTATGAGAATACTTGTTCGATCTTGAGAACACTTGTAAATTTGTGACCTTGGAAATGAATGTAACATGTTGAATGACCCAAACACTTGAAATGGAATTCTTGGTTAATCTTTGGAACAATATTGTTGGATTTGGTAACACTTGGCATTGGTACTACTTAAAGAGGAAAGAACATTATTGATGAAATGAAAGTAAGTGATAACTCAAATATCTTCAAATCTAAATAACACCAAAATCTACAACACTTTGATATCTCACTAAAGGAAAGAAAATGGACCGAGTTGTTGGGATTCCATAGATTCGTTGAGTGGTTTTCCTTTGGTAGTGGTTTTGAGAGCGTGGTCTTGGTTCGATGGATTTTCTGGTGGTAGTGGTTTTGAGAGTGTGGTCTTGGTTCGGTGGATTTTCTGGTGGTACTTGTGTGATGGGGATTGGTTTGGTACTTCATTTGGGTGTTACTCTTAGCCTAGCCTACAGTGTGTGCTTGCGTTACACTTCACAGTTCGCTTTACTTTTACCTTGGGCTTTTCATTTAGGACTGCACGTTCCGTGCATGCCTTGTAGTCTTTAGCTGTTACCGTCACTGAGCTAGTGTTTTGCTCAGACCCTCCACTCTTTCCCTCTCCAGGTTGTGGCAGCTTTTCTTGCAGGGGTTCCTAGAGAGTTGGATCGCAGCTGATTCTGTTAGAGCTACTGATTCGAGCTCGATGACTCCCGAGGGTGGGTGGGACCCTCAACTTTCTCCTTTACTCTTTTCAGTTTCAGTTTTCAGTTCAGTAGTTGTACTTCTTTTTGTACTTCGTTCAGTTGATATTGTATCATAACAGAATGTAATGAGAACTTCTACTGTGCTTCTTTTATTACAACTATTAACTCCCACTGTTTGTATTTAAATTATATTATAAAAAAAATGTTTCTCAAAATTGTGGGATGTTATAGTTGGTATCAAAGCGTTCGGTACGAGTACCTTTGGACCGTGGGAAGACACCTAGTCTTCATGGGTTCCACAGGATCGTTACGGATGATACGATTATTTTTGTGTGCCTTGGTGCACCGTTGGTCTGGTGTTACTTCCTTGGAGTCATTCGTTTTGTTTGGAATCCTTCTTGCGTCGTTGAGTTTCTTGGATTGTTGGGAAATGTGTGTCATTCCTCCCTTGAGCTAGTGATGCGTCGTTGATTGAGTGTTCCGATGCCTAGCTTCTTTGAGATTGTGGTGTGCTTCCTTTGTTCCATTGCATTGTGATTGTCCTTGGTGGATGTTCGTTTGGCAATTGTGGCTCCTTCGTTGGGTGTTGAGTTTCTCCACCTCATCAGAAGTCGAGTGTTGTCCCTTTCGCTGACCTAGAGGGTTTGTATCATTTATGCGGTTGGCATGGTTGCTTCCTTGAAATCTTTGGTGCGGTTGACCTTTCGTTGGTTGTTGTGGTCTTCTCCAAGTCTCCATCGTTGGAAATTGTTCCGTCCGGTAATGCTTCTTCTAGTATTGAAGGTGTGTTTTAGACCACCTACCATTCTCATGATCGTGGCATGCCTTGCCCTTCTCGTGATTCGGTAAACTCTTGCGGATTCTTAGAGGAGATGTTGTGGTTGTTCCTTGACTCTTCGTGATGAGTCTCCTATGGCTTGGTTGTGTTCTGCCAACTGATTCTGTCTCTCGTATTCTCTGTGCTTTGTAAGTTCGATGATTGTCTATTTTAGGATGCATCGCGTTAGACTCCTCCTAGGATTCGATCTTAGTTTGGCGACGTCCCCTTGCGAAGGCAGTCTTCTTGCACTCGTTCGGGATCTAGTAGACTTGTTGGAACCGTGCTTTCTGGTTTGTGGAGATTGCATTGGGCATCGATGTGCCTTCTTATTTCTTATGTCACTGTCTTGCACTAGTTCTGGATCAAGGAGTTTGTTGAAGTTCTTCGTGCGGATCATTCATGCCATTCTAAATCTTGACTCTTGTAAGAGATCGGTTATTCCCGCGCGTAATGTTGCTTCTTGAATTGCGTTGTGCGGGCATTGTTCCGTCAGTACGGCACCTATGGTGCTCAGTACGGCAAGTCACATCCTAACTCCACACTTGTGCGCTGCGCGGCAGGCCCCAGTGCGGCTGTGCCTCAGCGCAGCCATGTCTCTATGCGGGTTCGTCTTGGTTGGCTGTGTTTCAGCGCGACAACCTCTTTGCGCGACTTTGTCTCCGCTTGGTTATGTCTCAGCTCGGATGTACCTCTGCGCGGCTACGTTCCTTGCTCGACAGTGTATTTCTGTGCGGTGATCTTTTGTTCGGCGATTTCTTTGTGCGATTAGGCCTTTGTGCGACAATCTCTTAGTTTGTCCATGTTTCAGTATGGCTATGTCACAGCTCAGTGCGGTTCTGTGCGGCAAATTCTCGGTTCTGCTCGGTGGGAGTTCAGTCAGCTTCATCTCTGTGCGGTAGTGGTCCGGTTGCATTTGGCTCGGTGACACCTTATCCGGTGGTGTCCTTCCATCGTCTATCGTATGTTCGTTCCGTGTGCGTGGTTTGTTCGCCGTATGCGAGAATACTTGGGATCTTTGAAGTTGTGCATTGGTGTTAGCCACAGAAAGTTGGTGCAAATGCGGATTGACATTAGGCTTGCGGGTTTGTCGAAGTTTCGGTTCCAGTGGCTCTAGCCACTCTTACTTGGAACTTGTCGTTGTTTCCTTGTTCAATCTCTTTCTTTAAGACATCTCGCGTGGATGTCACCATCTTGTTTCGCTCGGAAGTGCCTTTTTGTTGGAAATCATCGAATCGTGGCGGGAAGTTTTGACTTCGTTCCTTGTCGTTACTCTTTTCTTTGCGCTCGTACCAAATTGTTCATGGTTGTTTATGGAAGAATGTAGATTTTCAAGCAACGTAATTAGAAAATCATGGGAAAACAGGTACGAATGCATATTGAAATAGTAGACTTGGCGTGAGTTTGTGTTAAGTCATGGTTCTTGGACTTAACACTTGCACTTTTGGTGTTGCGTGTGTGTGTTTTCTTGATTGTGTGATGTAAGATTGACGTATGTGTATTGATTTGGGAAACGCCTTCGGCCGAGGCCTCTCAAAACGATCTCATATGTCACTCTGTTATCACACCAGGACGTGTGTATTTGTTTCGTGGTGATTAAAAACATAAATTTGCATACGGGATTCGGGTTGGTTTCGAATAGTCTACCATTTGCGGCTTGAGCATCTTGGTGTGTCCGTGACTTAGTGGTTCTTTCGTGTGGGATTGTGCATCTTCTCGAAGCGGTGTGGCTTCTTTTGGAGAATTTGGCAGTTGATCCTTTGCTCCTTTTGTTGAAGATAAAATGAATCTCGTTGTGCGACTTTCCTTGGAGTAGTCCGTTCGTGGACTTTCGTTCCTTGATTGTGGTCGCTTGGTTTCATCATCTACCGATTGTGGATTGTGAGTGTACATTTGATTTCCCTTGTAAATTCCATCTCTTGTTGGCTTTGCATTCTCGTTTGAAAGGTTTGTTGCTTGTTCGTCGTGTGTTGCGACCTGTTCGTAGTGGAAGTTAGTGGACGTGATTCTTCGTTTGGGATTTCGTGGCTTGTTGTGCTCTTTTCCCTTCTCCTTACTCCGGCAAATTTCGAGGACGAAATTTCTGTAAGGAGGGTAGTTTGTCACACTCCAAAAATTTTATTGAATCCCAAATTGATTATTCTAAATCCATAAATCGACCTTGGCCTCTTTATCATGATTTCCCTTCGTTGGCATATAATTTGTTCGGTTGCGATTCGTCCACCTCGTTTGCAAGTAAGTATTCGATCGTTTTATTCATCGTGATTCCTTCGAAAGGCCGTGGTGTGACCTTTGGGCATCAAGGAAGGCTAACCAACATCGAGGAAGTGCTCGTGGACGCGTCGCGATGCAGCCCGGAGAGTTGCAGCAGTTTCAGAAGCTTTCTAAAGTTCCCCGTCCGGACGGGGATAGCTGGAGTTCCGGACAGAGGGAATTATAGTATGGGGTTTTGCAACAGGAGGCCCATCCTGACCTTCAGTGGCCGTCATCCGGACCAAGTGGGGTGCCCGTCCGGAC
>NMUG010007673.1:0-11970 GCA_002855965.1 Monotropa hypopitys
ACATAAGCAAAGTGAACGGTCAAAGACTTAAACCATTTTTAGAAAACTTTATGGATGAACAAGAAGAAATTGTGGAAGAGTTGGTAGATCCGGTTTACTCGGAAAACCAATAAAAATAAAAATGTTGAAGAACAATCCTTACCAAATAAAGTCTAGGAGACTTAAAATCCACGGAGTTTGAGATAGCTCCAGTGTGCGCCGTGCTCGAACGGCTGGTGGATGGTCTAGTATAGCCACCCGATTTGCTATCCTTGGTAATATATTATCTGGGATTACCTGGGAAAATTACGGATGATGGGACAAAAGCGATTGGAGGTTTTCAAGGTTTAGCCACAAAGTGCGACCTTAGAAAACTAACCTGTCGAGTAACCATTCTACCCAGAAATTCCGGGAAATTTCCTTCTCTAATATATTAAGCAAGTGAGAGAGTCGAGGAGAAAAGTATATCTCGTGAGTCAGCGTGAATGACTGGTGGAAAAATCTTCAAAACTTGGTCGAAGTCTAGGTGGGTTGACATGCCCCCGCAAAGGTACGCAAATTCTTTCATTCTCTATCTCTCTACTCCTTCACATATGGATTGTCCCCATGTTTTACCGCTCAGGAGACACGGCATCAAGCAAGTTGAGGGATGGGGATTATTTCGATACCTTCATTCCCCACATCCCTCTTAATCCTATTTTTCTTACTCCGAGGATGGATCAAATTTCAAGTTGAGGGATGGGGAACACTATGTTTTACTTCGTTTTCCCTTATTTCTTTGTATTAGTCCCAAAATTTTGGTCTGAATTTTTTTTTAGTACAAGAATGTTGAGTGAACATGCTCTTTTAGTTCAATTTTGAGTGGGAAATTGCAGGACACCGACTGGAAGTTGATTGAGGACATGCATGACTTCACACGAATAACAAGGATTGGCGATTCACAAGCCCATATCATTTTCTGTTGGACCATTCTTCCTTTGTGGGGTAATTGATATTCTTGTGGTTTTGCTATTTGCATTGAATTTCTTTATTGCAATTTGCATCACATATGGGATTGATCGGAAAATGATTTTAGGCATTTCTTTGAACAAAAGGCCATTCCCTTTTTATTTTCCATTATGATTAACCGTTGCACCCCTTTGAGCCCTTACGTTATTTATTTTACACTTTTATTCCCATTCTTTATCATAAGCCTAGGAAACCACATATTTTGGGAAATCAATCATCTAAGGGCAACTTTTAGCCTTGAGATATCATTCTCGGAACAGGTTGGACTTGCGTGAGGAAGGGAAATGAGAAGTAGGTGCAGTGGTGTGAAGGAAATGGAAGAAATTGGTGGAAATACTGAACTACCCATAACTGGCTAGGGTTAAAGTTGTAACCGGTAACGGTTTGTCAAAGTGTGCAGAGGTTTTTGGAACAATTTTGCGAAGAAATACTGAACGGTGTCTAACCGGTTATGGGTATAGTCATAACCGGTTATGGGTTGGCAAGTTATGCAGAGATTTGTTGGAACAAGAACCGCGAGGTGTCTAACCAGTTATGATAATGGACGTAATCGGTTATGAAAATTGGGAAGCAATATGCTTTGGGCATAACCGGTTAAAGAAAGCGGTTACGTATGGAAAGTATAACCGGTTACGCCAAATCAACCGTAACCAGTTATGATCAGGAAAATTTGAAAAAAAAATATAAAAGGAAGAAATCGGGGCCCAGAAATCTCCAGACCCCCAACCTTTCTCTCTCACGCCTGGCGATTCGGATTTCCCCCAGAAACCCCCAAAACCAAATTCTCTTCTCCCTCTCTCTCGGAAACTCTCCTCCACCCTCACCTCTATCACCACCGACCTGCATCCACAACCCAACCCGAGAACCAAGGTGTGTTGCTGAAAAAATGGAAGGAGAAAACGCCGAATTGCCGCAACAGAGGTAATTCCGTCGTTTCAAAAATTTTTGGTGTGAAATTTACGTATAAGTAGGATGTGGAGATATTGATGCATGTATTGAACTCTGTTGATGATTTTGTGAAAAATTTTGATTGGGGAAGAAGAAGCTGGTGATGTATTCTGTTGTCGCTGAAAATCTCTAAATCCTAACCGGTTACGCCCAAAAACACGTAACTGGTTATACTTTACTGCCGACCCTAACCGGTTACGCCCAAAAATACGTAACTGGTTACACTTATTTTGTTGAAAATTCTGTTGAGTATTAATAGCATGCAGGGTCTTTCGCAGGGGTACACCACCAGTGCCACTTATAGAGGAACCCCCATCAGAGATTCTTACTGATCCTATTCCACCTCCAGCAGCTAAAAATCCAACGGAGGAACTTACAACCGAGGTACAGGAACCGATCCTTATGCTGACAGCACCACCTACTGCTGCTCCTACCACTGAGAGTGCTCCATCTTCATCACGGAAAAGGAAGAAGCCAGCTCCTGCCCCGACAAAATGGGAGGACATTGTGAAGACCCGAGCTATTTTATGCGAGAGGATGGTAGCCATGCCGAAGGAGATTAGACCACATCAGTACAGTGATAGGGATGATGTATTATACAGTGTGGCTGATAGTTTGGTGACATCAGGGCTCACCAAATGGTTTGAGGATATCCAGGGCTTTATTTCTACTTTTGTGAGAGAGTTTTATTCACAGGCACAGAGACAGGGGGAGGACTTGGTGGTGAAAGGGAAAGTGAAGGGGAAGATGGTTACAGTTACTCCTGCTTCGGTGGCAGCATTTTTAGGATGCACCCGGCCCTCTGCTTCTAAGACGACTTATCCTAGGGCGGGATATTCTCCACCATCATGTACTGTACTTGCTAAGATTTCTTGCACTGATTTAGATTTGTGGAGGAGAGCTGGGAGATACAATCAGGGCATGCTGAAGCCCAAGTTTGCATTGATGAATAAGGTGGTGCACTACAACATCTATCCAAGGAGATCAGAAAAGGTCCCTAAGGAAGATGTCATTCAATTGTGTTATGAGATGTTGGAGAAAAAGACTATTGATTTTGGGTTGCTTATCTAGGAGATTATTGCGAATTTCCAGACACAGTCAGGGTCCAAGGGAAGTTTGCCTTATGCTTTTCTGATTACCCAGCATTGCTTGAGCAGTGGGCTGAAGACTTCTCTGAGAGACACATGGACACTTGCACCACTCGACCCTATCACTTATGAGACTATTTGCAGGAGTGTGGGGTGCACAAGGAGAGGCTTGACCCTCTATTTTCTACTTCCACTGGACGAGTTCCACCACCAGCATCCGGAGATACCACAGCACATGGTGGCACTTTTGCACAGACAGATCCTAGCCCCAGTGGCACATCTACACCACCAGATGCAGTTAGACTGCCGACTCGCTCATCGAGTGCACCTCAGGAGTGGAGACTTTTGGAGATTTTGATGATGATTGAGATGAAGATGGACAAGAAGATGGAGGAGGAGAGAGTGGCCTGAGAGGCAGAGCAGGCCAAGAGAGTAGAGTGGGAGAGAGGTGTCACTGCACAGCTGGAGGAGTTGGTCAGAGCCATGGATGAGAGTTCGAGTGAGGAGTCTGAGAGTGAGTACTTGGGTGAGGAGGAGCCTGAGGATGATTGATCTGGGATCTCTTTTTGTTTTTGGATGACTGTTATTATCTTGACTTTGCACCATGATAGACTGAATATTTTTGTTTTGTTTTTATGAAGAGGCGGGATTAGTACCTAGCCTATACATTTCCTGTCATGCATGCTTTATATCCCTATGCCATATGAAAGTTACAAGCCGTAAAGTCCTAACTGATTTTGTGATATCCCACATGACAGCATTTGTGATAAACTATTCTCTGTGATTTGCTCGCCACTAACTTGTTGAATGCAGCGCATACATACACACATAATTCTCCTACATACAGCTGCAATACCTCTTCATTTGGATTCTCGAGGACGGTTCCCTACCCGTTATATAGAAAATTTTTCAGTGATTTATCCTTTGTGAGTGACCCACGAGAGGTTTGGAATCAAGGTTCGAGGTGAAAAATGGAAAGTCAGGCACTACTCAAGAAGCAACCAAGAGGTAAAATAATGTTTTTCACTTGGGAAAGAATCAATAGGCAAGCATGTTCACCCAATTTCTTGTACTTAGAGTCATAGGATAGGTTTTGTGGGTAGTCGTTGCTAAAAACCCTCACGAGATCTCAATCATCCTACCGGGGCTGCCCGGGGGTTTAAAGGAACTATCTTGCATTGCATCGTAATTAGGATCAAGTCTTGTAGTGTGTTTGCTCGGGACTAGCAAATTTTAAGTTGAGGGATGTGATAGACAAGCTAAATCACTTGTTTAGCATGTCTATTTTGTCTCTTTTAGAAATATTTTATATTTATTTTAACCAATCTTTGTACATATTTGCGCTTAATGGTATTTTTGTAGATTTTTATTCGTTTATAGGTTTTTAGCACTTTATTCCACTATTTTGCGCCATTTTAGAAATCTAGAAACTTGAGGAGAACAACATTTGGAGGTCTAAGATGAAATCCGGGACATCGGGAAAGAGAAGAAACTCATTTGGAAGTGACAAGTGCAGCAACCGTAACTGGTTAGGACAATTTAGGCGTAACCGGTTACACCTAGCCAAAGAAGATACCAGAGGAAAGACTGTAGAAATCGAGGATAGCGTAACCGGTTGAAGAACAGAGCATAACCGGTTATGCTCAGCTGAAGAGAACTCAAAGAAAGCTCAACCGTAACCGGTTACGGCCTTTTTAAGCATAACCGGTTACGCTTATCGCGCACAGAAAATCTTAAGGCGGTTCATTTAAGTTCTAATTGATTGATAATGACCTTTTTACCCTTCATTAAGGGTAGTAGATGGGCCAGAATGTATTGGGAGTATATATACTTGGTATTTAGGCTATCTAAACATACTTTTTGATTAGTTTGAACCCTAATGATGGTGGCTAGAGGTGGTGATTGAAGACTTTGAAGATTTGGAGCTTTTTCTTCTCGTTCTCTCTTTGGATCTCTTTGATTTTGGATTTTCCCTTGGTAAGAACATATTGAATCCTTGTTTTAGTGTTTGAAGTGATATAAAAAGTACTTGTTTTCAATTCTCTCAATTTTTCTCTAATGGATTGTAAGGATTTTGGTTCAATACATGTTGTTAGTATTTTCACCACCATGAGTGGCTAGATCCCTTGGAATATGATCTTGTGGATCACTTAGGGTAATGGGAGTGGATTTGATTTGGTGATTCGCTCTTGTTTCCTCAAAATAATAATGGATCTCTTATTGGTATTCATAGAAAATCATCCGAAATTTACTTCGATGTTGCTACTATAAGTATTTTTCGTGTAAGAGCTTTCCACCAATTCATGTTTTCAAAGAATATCTTCTGGAATATATCCCGATGTTTCCACTATAGATATATTCTGAGTTATAAATTGAGGATTGGATTATAAGAATATTTTCCTAGGAATATCTCGATGTTATACTATAGGTATTCCTTGAGTTATAAAAGCGAAAGGTTTTATCAGAATATTTTCCGAGGCTTTACCATAATATTCTCACTTTGGTAAGACTTGTGAACTAAATCAGATCGAATCTCTCAAATCCCTTAAGTATGAAGCAATGATCATGTTCCCCCATTAGTTAATTGATTAAACCGTTAATTAAGTAATTCAGCAATCAAATTTAGCTCTTTTCCTAATCACTCGACTTTTAATGATTTTTTATTTTAAACCACAATTTCATTTTATTTTCCTAATAAATACAAGAAATTCAATTAACTAATCCGACTAGTCCCTGAGTTCGACCTTGGGCTTACCGCTCTACTAGTTAGAGTAGTTTGTTCTTTTTTATAAATTTAAATACACTAGACCGAAGTCCGATAATAATGACACAGATTTTGCATTTAGCAAGATGCTACTGAGGTTTCAAAAATTTAAATCTGTATCGGTAACCGTAGGAAGGTATCACCGAGCTTGAAAATTTTGCCCTGAGTTATGACCATAGGAAGATGTCACTACTCAATTTTTTTTTGAAAATTGAATGTCAATAACCGTAGAACAATATTATCGACCTTTTGTACCTGTAGAGTTATAGATTTTTGTTACCTAAACTTGAGTCGCTTGATTAGTTGGATTTAATGATTTCTTTCTTTGTTTTGTAGGATGGCCCCTCATCGTAGATCAGGGAAGGAGCCTGCTGATGAGGCTGGACCTTCGAGGCCTGCGGAGGAGGTGAGAGAGGATTCTCCCTTTGACATTGCTGATATAGACTTTGCGGCGGATGCAGGCGACACGATGGCATCCCGATGTGGATTGTAAAATCCCTTACCAAAACTCTCATTCAAAATATGCGGAAATAAAAATTTTTTAACATTGAACCCAAAAGTCAATAAGTTTAAGACAACATCATCTAACATCAAGTACGAATAAAATCGAAATTCTAATGTCATAGTTTTCTACCATCAAACCACAAGTGCCAAATCTTACTTCCAAAGAACAAGTACTAGAAGAAAAGTGAAAGTACAAATGTCAAGGAATATGGTTCCTCTAAATAAACATCATGCCACACAAGCCAAACCACTTCTTCAAGCTATGCCTCAAGCCATCCATCCAAAGCTACATTTCTTCAATCATTTCTCCAAGCTAAGTAGTGGATCGCAAGCTCCAAAACCTAGTTTCCAAGCATTTAAGAAAAACACAAGGAAACCAGAGTGTGAATAGGATATATTGATTTCACAATTGCAAGAGATTTATAAAAACATGCAATGATTAAACTTTGCAAGAAACAAGGGTCCAACCCCTTAAAACACATACTCCCAATCCCATGCATCCCATGCTTTTACATACGTATATGGCCGAAGCCCATTTGTCAAAACCTTTCCATCTTCCTTTTCAAAATAGCTATCACTATATGTGATAGTTCGTATGCCCAGCACACTCATCCAATGTATCACAAGGATACTCCATTTGGGGTATGACCCCTCTCTATAATGGGTGTAGTACCCGGAGAAACTCACTCCCATGGTTGCCCGTGTAGTCTGCAAGAACTTACGTTCCAAGGTGCATATATACATATATATATATATATGATGCTTTCCCCCGATGTACTTTAATACAACTCACTCCCACGTATAACGTGTAGTCTGTAAGAAGTAAACTTCCAAATAATTCAATCATACATAGAAGGAGACTTGCATTACCATCACAATCCCATATAGCTTAGAACATGCGTAAAAAGCCTTTAACAATTAAATTAGGAAAGACAATGTGCTTGAAATATATGCAAAGTACTTTCAATATACCGAATCCATATACTCACTGAATACCGTTGCTCAGATCTTCTCCTTGCCCTTGAGCGAGGCCTCACTGCCTTTCTCAAGTGTCCCTGTCAACGCAATTACAATTTCAGTCCATGATAAAAAAGGAATATGACAAGGAGATACAAAATCATTGAATTAATTTAATTGAAAGGATAACTGTCTTTTATCAACTCATTAGAGTCTTTAAATAACCTCTAATACCTTCCAAACACATTTTAGAACTTTACCAAACTTTTTAAAATTTACTTAACCATGACAGGTCGACCAAAATACCGCGACCGGTCGAGACCACAAAAAAAACACTCTAAAAATCCACCACCGGTCGACCGATTTCCCGCGACCGGTCGACACCACTAAATAAATTCTCTGACATTCCTCGACCGGTCGACCAAAATACGTGGACCGGTCGTAGTGGCATAAAAAGCCTCCTGCTTCATCACGACCGGTCGATGAAATTACGTGTACTGGTCGAAGTTCTTCAGAATCGAATTTTCCTGAAATTTTGTTTTACGAACCACTTCGTCTTCAACCTTCCCAACCTCAATCTTTTTGCCCCAAAACTCAAAAATTAACTTTATTAAAGTGTTCTAAACATCTATTTGACAAACATACTCAAATGGTGGTCTCAAACAACATCAAAACATCCTAGATTCTAACTTCCAAGGATAAAAAATCTAGGTTTTTACCAAAAACAAAAATTGATTTCAAACATCGATCTAGATAATTTCTCAACCGATATAAGCATGATATATACATTAATGGAATCGTGATTACCTCTAGAACAAGGTTGAAGAAGAGATCTTCTTCCCAATCCACCTCCTATGTCTTCAATTTCTCCCTTCCTTCTTGCCTCTCTCTCTCTCCCTTCCTCTCTAGCCTCCCTCACAAATACTTACAATATGAGAGACCCACCCTATTTGGAACCTCTAAATCAGATTTTTAAGTTAGATTACTCATTTGACCCTTCACTTAATTGGTTATTACCCTTATTTGCCATCCTTTCCTCCTTATACTCTAATTTTGTATAATTGGGCATTTATATAAATGTATATTTATATAAAGAAAATATCTAAATATCCTTTTAAAAACCTCTTTAATTCCCACTCCACCTTCTAACATTTTTAGAATTATTATTAAATAATCTATAATATGGAACAGGTATTACAACTCTCCCCCCTTGGAGAATTTTCGTCCCCAAAATTTAAAAACATATCTGAAAACAAATGTGGGTGATCCTTCCTCATGCTCTCCTCGCCTTCACAAGTCGTCTCGTCAACTCCATGGTTTCACCACAAAACTTTGACCCATCGCACTACTTTAGAACGTAACACTTGTTCTTTGAAATCAAGAATCTTCACTGGCTTCTCTTCATAAGACAAGTCCTCGTCTATCTCCAATGGTTCCGCTTGCAAAACATGAGTCGGTGTTAAAGTATCAGTAGGAGCTATAATTTACTCCTACTGTTCCGGAAGTTGGCTCTCCGTTTTTCAGAAGATCAAGCTCAGTGCCCCTTAGTCTCTCTTGTCTGGTTAGCCATGTTCCGGAAGATGGCATATGATGTTCCAGAAGATGGTGACTCATGTTGCAGCCTGTTATCCTTCATTTGCTGTTGTTCCGGAAGATTGTTATTCTTCTTCCGGAAATGTAATGTTGTTCACATTGTTTAGGGTTATCTCTTGAGTTATGTTCTGGAAGATCACTCTTGATGTTCTAGAACATTAAGTCTTAATGGGCCTATTCATCCCACTAGATAAGTCGGCTGACTGTGTTGTGATCTCTTCTATATAAACCTGTACCATTCATATTTTGTAATTAAAAAAATAAAGCTTTAGTATTTTCATTCTTTCTCTCTCTATATAGTTCTTTTTCTATTTGTTGACATGGTATCAAAGCCATGAGGACTAATCGTCTATAAGAAAGATCCTGAAGACCCTTTCAAGAAAATCAAGAAAATCAAGAAACCTTCATATTCATCTCTGCGCTCTGCACAGTAGCACACAAATGGTAGACACCATTCCTTCATCTCTGAAATTTCTGATCAGCAACTTTCAGAGTTTTATTACTCTAAAGCTTGTCTCAAGCAACTACCTGGCCTGGAAAACCCAGGTTGAAACAGCCCTGTTCGCAAACGGGCTATCTCATCTAATCGGCAAGAATCATGTCTCCTCTGAAGCAGAGAGCCAAGAGACCACATGTGAAACAATCGAATGCCACTCTGATCACCAGAAAGATGATGTTGCTGACAGGCTACTCTTGTCCTGTTTAATTGCCACTTTGACCCCTGCTGTCCTACCTCATGTCATTGGGTCACATCGAGTGGGTGAGTTCTGGATCAAACTTGAAGAAAGGTTCAGCAACCAGTCAAGAACCCACATTATGAATTTAAAAAGAAAGTTGTGCTCAGTCAAGAAAAATAGCAACATGGAGGAATATCTTGACAACATCAAGATTATCATTCATAAGCTAGACATGTCCAGATGTCACATTGATGAAGAAGACATTATCTTTCATACCCTCAATGAGCTTCCTGATGAGATTTATCGCACCTTCAAGCAATCCATAAGAACCAGATCCTCCACAGATAGCCTGAAATTTTGTGAGCTGTACACCATGCTAATGGCAGAAGATCTGTGTCAAGAATAGATTGAAACCACTAAACTATTGATGGCCTAAAACAACCAAGGCTCTAATAACAACAATAGGGATGCTCAACAGTGGAACAATGTTTCCAACTTCCCAGAAAGTCAGAACTCAAGACAGTCACAGCAGAATAAATTCAACAGCAATGACTACTCTAATGGGGGAAACAACAAAAGGAATAGGGGCAACAACTTCAAGGGAAACTTCAGGAATTCCAATCCTTGTCAAATCTGTGGGAAAACCAATCACCTTGCAGACAGATGCTTCTTCAGATATGAAAACAACTTCAGACCTCAAAGACAAAGAAATGATCAAATCAGCAATGGGAACCAGAGCAACAACCTTAGACCAACATATCATGCAAACATGGTCTCCCAATCTACTGCCTCCAGTCAGAATGGACAGAACTTCATCAGTCCTGGACACCAGTCATATGTTGTCAACAACTCTGAATACCCTGGAGGCAATCTGACATCTCCATGGTATTTAGACTCAGGGGCTACCACCCATGTTACTAACAATGGGAACAACATCTCTCAACCAACTCAGAATTATCCTAATCAAGTGATGGTAGGTAATGGCCAGTATGTACAAATTCAGAAGACAAGTAATGGTCAACTAAAACTCCCTCACCATGATCTTGATCTTAAAAACATTCTGCATGCTCCACAGATCTCACATAACCTGTTATCTGTGTTTCGTATTGCTTTAGATAATAATTGCAGGATTATCTTTGACTCAACTGGCTATGTGATACAGGACCTGATTACCAAGCAAATTGTGCACAAGGTAATCTGTCATCAGGGACTTTATCCCCTACATCATTCCTCTAGCAAGACTTCTGATCCTACTGCTTTAATAAGAGCCTCCTCCAATCTAGAACTATAGCACAAGAGGCTAGGACACCCTAATAGTGATATGTTGAGACACCTGAACTATAAGAATAGGATTCAACTCTGTGGAAACATTAATGAGTTTGAATGTCATGCTTGTTACTATGGAAAAAGTCACAAATTACCTTTTTTGTCCTCCACTTCTAAGTCAGTTAATGCTTTTGATCTTGTACATGCTGATGTATGGGGTCCCTCTCCTATTAGCTCATTTACATGGTTTAAATACTATTTGCTACTGATTGATGATTATACCAGATATTGTTGGTTATTTCCATTATACTTGAAAAGTGATGTCTTTGACAAGATTGACAACTTTAGAAAATTTGTAGCAAATCACTTCAATTCTAACATTAAGGTTGTCAGATCTGACTGTGGGGGTGAATTCCTTAACAAACTCATGACCAAACTGTTTCACAACTTTGGAATCCTACAAGAAACATTATGTCCTTACACTCCTCAACAAAATGGCTTGGTTGAAAGAAAACATGCTCACATAGTTGAAACTACTATAACCCTCCTTCAACAAGCCCAAATGCCAATCAAGTTATGGCTTGAAGCCATGACTCTAGCTATGTATGTCATAAATAGACTTCCTCATTCCTCCCTAAATTTTGATATTCCGTTTGACAGACTATATAAACATCCTCCCAATTACCTCATCTTGAGACCTTTTGGATGCACCTGCTTTCCATATATTAGACCTTATAACTCAAACAAACTAGAGCCAAGGTCAAAGGTATGTGTCTTCATTGGTTACTCCACTGGCAGAAAAGGGTACAAATGCCTTGACCCTTCTACCAATAAAGTTTACTTAACCAGGCATGTCATAGAACATGAGTTTCCTTATAAAGCAATTGTGAATTCTATGAATAATCAGACTTCAGATAGTAAAAGCAACTCTGAAAGTATTATTTCATTTCAACTTGACAAGGATACTGAGTATAGTCCACTACCTACTAATCAGTCAATGAGTAATAATACTAAACCTATTTCTCACACTCAAGGTACATTCCTGGACTCCCAAAATATTCCTCCTATCAACTCTCATCAAATGACAACCAGATCTAAGAGTTTAAAAAGTACACATGCACTTTCAGATTATCAATCTAACAATAGCAATAATAGGTCCTCACACTCTATGATTACCAGGTCCAAA
>NMUG010007674.1:0-11969 GCA_002855965.1 Monotropa hypopitys
AATTGGAAACTAGCTTGCAAAGATTGGCAGAATATGGGTGCCCAAGACGACAATGCCACTAATATGGCGTGATAGTAGAATGTAGAGCAGATGACCCATAAGAGAGGGTTGGCTGTTGCTCCTCCTCCTGGAGGTAATACATGTCGTTCTTCTCATACCCCAAACCAATTATCCTTTGCGTCTTGAGATCCTGAAATTCACAATGAGAAGGATAGAAATGTATAGAACACTAGTGAGTATTAGCTAATTTCTGAATGTAAACAATATTAAAAGGGAACTATGGCAAATATAAGACATACCGAAAAACAAGACTAGATGAGGAATATGTACCAATGCTATGAACAAGAACTTAAGAACCATCAGCAATTATAACATAAGAAGGAACAGAAGGGATAATAATATTAGTTAAAAGAGACAAGTTGCCTATTATATGATCAGACGCACTATAATCAAGAATCCAAAGAGTGTTATGGATATGAGAAGAGGAGTGAAGACTAGTGATACTTAAGGCGGCATGGGTTGTAGTGGAAGAAAAGAATGCATTGGCCCTTTGAACCATATAATCATACTCAGGCTTTGATATAGTAATCTAAGTAGGGGCAAGAGCAGATAGCTCCCTCTAGCCTGATGTAGAAACCTGACCTTGGCCTTAAGGGATCAGACTCATCAAAGGGAGTCATACATAGATTCAGACCCTAAGCATCCCAAGACATCCCGAATCGTCGTCTTTACGGACCTTCGGTGGATGCCCTATATCCGGAGAATTACACCATATGTCCTATAGACCCTTTCGAAAAAACATAACAGAGTTTCTGAGGGAGCGATCCGAAGCTCAGACCTCAAGATGCATTACAAACATTTAGACAGAGTAGGGCTTGTCGGACATGCGACCCTCAGGCCTCCGGCTACCACGTCATTCGGTAGAGCATCATGCGCGATCTGTCACGCCCCAAATTTTCAAATCATTTTTTCAAAATAATCATAAAATAGTAATTGGGGAATAAACTACTTACCATCCAGATACATATCAGTTGAAGTAACCATTACAACGCGTATTGTTGATACCCAAATTTTGGCTCAGCCCCCACAAGTTCAAAAATCAGCAAAACAGTATTCACAGAGATCAATATGCACATCCGGAATGTTCGGACTTCTCGCGAATAACACCGACGTCAGTCATGTCACGCCTTGGATTTTTCATACCATTTTTTTTTGAAATGGAATAAAAGGGTGATTAGTTACAAAACCTCATAAACCAAACCACATGACAAGGGGGTCGTGAATTACAAAACATCTTTCTTTACAAAGCATTTACACAAAGCATGCTTAAAAATTGAATCACAACAACCCTTTACTTGAACCTGCTTGAAATTGAAATAATATTACAACTCTTTCAACAAAAGGGAATGCCCGTAGGCTACAAGGGGAAAAGAAGGGGGAAAGCTATAATGCAGAAACGAGATAAACATGAAATGCACCTCACACTGAAAAAGAACTGGAGCAAGCCAAGCCAACTCCTCACTACAAGCTAACCAACCAAGCAAACCTGCGGAAAACTGTAAAAAGAAGGTTGAGTCATAAAGACCCAGCAAATATACACCTATCAAGTGCAAATGCAATTATGGTGACATGTGCAAGTGGTGTGAATTCTTATGATGCAATCCCAAGCATGCCATTACTTCCATATTCCCAAACACTACTACCAAGTCACTATCCCAAGTCAAGACTCACAAGTCTAGTCAAGTATCTCATCTACACGAACACACAAATAAAACCCAAGTCTTTCTATCTTCTTCAAGACAAAAAAAATATCACACATCAAGCCTTCTCTTTACCAAGTACCCTTACCCACACAACTAGGCAACACAAGCTAGTACAAACCGTAAGGGTCAAGGGTCTCAACCACGACCGCGACGACATGGAAAACTACCACTTTATCTAGGAAGGACACTCCCAAGAACACAACCTATCTACTACAATGCCAATACCTCTGATTGTCCACGATGAACCACGTTCCCATAGTTAGCTAATTCCACGACTCAGCCAAACATAAGTGACTAGATAATTCCACGATTTAGCCAATACCAACGACTAGCTAATTCCACGACTTAGCTAATACCAACGACTAGCTAATTCCACGACTTAGCTTATCTTCACCCAATCCACCAAACCACATAGGGCGCCACACATCCTTTCCAATCCTCTATATACATATCTATATAGGTACACATTGGTGAATTTATTTATCTTTCTTTATTAGTTTGTTCGACTCCCGGCTTAACACAACCTTGAAACCAAGTCACAAGAGTCTCGGCCGCCTCACTAGATAAGGACCGGCTTACCCCAACGTGGACTATACTTTAAAAGAGTCACATGAGTCTCGAACCGTCCTACGAGTAAGGACCGGCCTACCCCAAACATGGACCATCACTTTGAAAACCAATTTGGAAAACCATTAAGCCCGGGATCGATTTAGAGTCTCCTTGGCGAGGACAAGGATCGACTTGCTCGCGAAGGGCCATAAGGAATGCACTATCACACGAGGTGCCATGAGGAATGCACCCACTCACGAAGTGCCACGAGGAATGCACTGTCACACGAGGTGCCACGAGGAATGCACCGAAGTACGAGGTGTCAGAAGGAATACACCAACTCACAAAGTGCCACGAGGGATGCACAATTTACAAACATTCGAAGACCACATCGTTTGGTCACTAAGTCATCGAGTCAATGAGTTTCTTGTTGATTTTAGTTGGTTATTTAATATAGGTGAATTGAGTATGTTTTCAAGTACGAGTCGAAGGAGACGAATTCTCCATTAAGGGCAACGAATTTGCCTACGAGGGACGAGTTCCCGAATCGAGGGTGACGAATTCACTAAATCATTTCCACAACAAATACCGATAGACTAGGAACGAGTTCCCTAGTCTAGTGTGACGAGTTCACACATAGATACCCAATTTACTTTACCAAGGCATTTCACCAAACACCTATTGCGCACAAGGGCACACAAGGGTCCTAGTCACCAAGGGCACCTAATCAATCACCCAATTTCTCATTCACAAGCTCAAGGCCACATAAAAGGGCCTAGGTAAGATCTAGTCACCTCACTAAACCATGAGTCAAGTGCCACACATACAAGGACCGACGCAATGTCTTCCAATCCGTCCAAGGCCACACACAACGGCCTAACCAAGATTCGACAATCCTACGAAACCATGAATTATACACGTGAGCCTCTTGGACATTCTGTCAAACACCTAGCGGGCACAAGATCACCGCTCAATTCCACTAATTTATACCCTAGGACAAAACCCCCCAAATTTCCATCAATGCTCAATAATTCAATTACAAGCCCTAGGCACAAAATTGACAACCTAACATCCTCATATCCACCATAGACTCCCAATTCCCATGCAAGGATGTCACCAATTTCGTTTAATCAAACATAATTCCTTCATAATTTCCAAAACATGGGTTTAATAGAAAACCTTGATTTTTAATCTTGTAAATCAAGTTAGGTGACCTAACATAATTACACGAACACAAGATAGGAGCACATTGACCTCAAGTGCAACAATGGAGGAAACCCTAGCCACGAAGTTCTTGGTGCCAACAAACCTATGCACATCAATGGAAAGATAAAGTTAAGGAGAATCAAAGTCTCCAAAGAACCATCACAAGAAACTTACTTTTAAGAATGACTTACCCAAAAATTTTGGGGGATGACTTCGATATCTAGGTTGCCGGATAGCCTTTGCTGCGGGGAACAACCTTTTTCCTTGCTAAAACTCTAATGGAGGCTTGGAGAGTCTTCAAATGGTAGAGAGAAGGGAGAGGGTTTAGAGTGAGAGAGTGTAGGGAGGTAGAGAGAGTTAGAAAATCAGTTGTGGACTGATTTTTGGGTATACACGCCTATAGGGTTGAGTAAAAAGGGTGGGAAATGTCAAAATGTCCCCAACTAAGTCCTGCGAAATCGCAGTCAACGCAATCGTAACCGGTTGCGCCCCAATTGCGCTACTCACGGTAGTTTCCCGGTTTTCCTGCAGACAGGGAAGCGTAACCGGTTGCGCCCCAAAACCGCGCTACCGGTTGCGCTAGGCTCATTCAGACACTAAAATCTGCTATCAAAATGGTTTCGAGCCTAACTCCTTCATCCGGACTCCGGTTGACGCAATTCAAGTTGCGTTGGATTCACAACGGAATTCTCTACCATATTCTAGGGTCAACCACCTCAAAATCGCGATAAGATTTTAAGATAAAAAAATATATTTAGATTCACAAATTGATTTAAGGTATAAATTAAATTCTGGAAACATATTTAGAGAAATATGGGTTGTCATAAGTCAAAAAGTTCAAAATGATAAACCAACAACGGTAAAGTGTTAAGGATCATTTACCCGTCTCAGAAATCCAATCCGACACACTAGTCGAGACAAATTACCAACGGACGGTACAGAAACCGCATCCGAACAAACAGAACAGTCAGGAACGAGCAGAATCCCGCACAAGCAACTGAAATTTTCCTTCTGAATGTAATATCGAAGGTAAATTCATTCTTGATAAGCTAGCATAAAGACTGAATCCATCCGACCCAGAATTGGAATTCAGTTGAGGATAAACGTCAATTCGTTCAGATTTCCCTACAGTGGTCAGCCGGCCTCGGAAATCGGCGAACGTATTTTGCACGGACCTCATCTTCAAAGTCTGACATTCCCTGCGGAACAGATTTTCCAGAAGTTAAGCAGCCCAAGAGGTGCACCAACTGCTTCTCACTTTGTTTAAAGCATTAGAGCCGTATTTTAGGGTTTTCCCGAGAAACATCTGGATCAAGCCCGAGATATTTGCTAAATTCACGATCCAACTCAACGATCAGGAATATCAAATTTAAAATGTCAAAGTCAAAGTTCGACGAGGGGCCGACCAAGCGCAAACAGAAGCTTCGGACCAGGATCAGAACTCCGGGATACTTTTTTAATTTTAAAGATATTTTCATTTATTTTCTAATTCATTTTCCGAAGGGATAAGCTCAAAACCACTTTTGAAAACTTCCAAAAACATCTCCTCCAGCACAAAATTCATGTTGCAACTATAGTTGCGACATATATCAATATATATAGCCAACCACCACAACAACAATCCAGACCTCAATCATCCCAATGGTTCTCAAAACACTCCCAAATACCAAAGCCTATGGGCATTTCTTTTGTTAGTTTCCCGAAACTTATCCAAAATCCGATCGAACCTCTGAAAAACCCAAAACCAACCAAGAACAAGCCTCGCTCTTGAAGTGTACATACCCAAGCCCATTTCCTTCGATAAATTAATTTTGTCTCTTCTATTCTTGGGAGACTCTTGATAGTCTTCTAATTCATAGTTCGGTATTAGTCAGTCGGCCGCGTCCGATACTATACTCTACTATGTTTTAAAGAAGCTATCTTAAGAAGTCGTCTCCCCGAATTGTACAGATACATATATATAGATTTGCCGCAATTTTTTTAATACTTGTCTTTTTTTTCTTCGAACAAATATCTATTTAAAGAATTTGTTACTTTATGTCTTTCTCCTCGTTAGAATTCGACACATGCTTGGCTCTGTCAGTTCCGCTGTCGCATACGAGAAGAATATAAAAATATCTTCGCCCCAAAAATACAATTACTGCTTATATTTTCATTTTTATAGCCCGACCTTGTCGGTATGCTATATACTTGTTGTCTAGCTCAGAATATATCCAGCTCGGTTTATATTAATATGTATTGTCATCTAACTTAGACTATATCCAGCTCGGATTATATATATGATATCTTATACCCCTGTCCGTACATACATATACTTATATATATCATCATATATATATATAAAGTCTCTCTCTCTCTCTTCAGCGATTCACATTCGCTTTCCCCCAAACACTTTCAAACAAAATATTTAATTCTTGTATCCGTACTATGAAGTGAAAGCTTGCAGTAGCTGTCAGATCCGGATTAAAGGAATTCCTTGTGACTCGGATCATTCTGGAGCACTCGATATTCTGTGGGATTTTTCACACTTAAAGAAAATAATTCCCTCCCTTGTTTTTCAAAACCCAGTCGAAGCTCTGTCCGATTGGTAAATACAAAAATCATTCTCCTAAGCCCGGTCAAAATTCTATCCGGCAGCATTATCACAATTTCATTTTGCAGTCGAAGTTCTGTCCGACTGAAAAATACAAAAACACTTTTCAAAAAAAAAAATTCCTCGATATGTACTCTGAAGTGAAAGCTTGCAGTAGCTGTCAGACTCGGATCAATTGAATGCCTTGTGACTCGGGACATGCCGATTGTAATGATCCGATTTTCCGTGTCCCGTTAAATTAAATTGTCCCCGTTCCTCCATTTGCATCCGAGAGTGAGTGAGCGGCAGATGCGAGGAGGGCAGGCACGACAGGAGGTGGTGCACGGGCTGGCGTGCGCGGTGGAGGTCTGCTGCAGGTGGGGTGCGCCGGAGAAGGAGGTTGGCACAGGTGCGACGCGAGAGAGGGTGGCGGCGTGGTTGGAGGTTGGTGGCGCGGCAGAAGGTGGCCTACGGTGCTGATGGGCGGCGGAAGTGGGTGGTCGCAGGTGGAGTGACAGGCGGGCTGGTGGTGTGCGGCGGTGAGGGGATGACTGCGTCGATGTACTGGTGGTTCTGGCGGCAGAGGGTTGCGTCTGGTAGCGGTGGTGGTAATCTGTGGCAGTTTCCGGCGGGTTCTTGGTTGTGTGAGTGCGCAGTGGAAGCGTGGCGGACTCGAGGTGCGACGACGACGGTAACAGATGTACAATGGTGGCGACGACAGATTCAGGCGACCATCGGTGGCCTGCGTCAATTCTTTACAACCCCACAAGGTATACGCGATACATTCGATTTATGTGTATGAGTTTCTGTGTCTGCGATCGTATGATTAGCTATGTTTGGATGTGTGTGCAGCGGAGAAGTTTCGCGCAGCTGCAATGTGCCTACGCGCGGTGGCGTGGTGGTCCAGGCTTGAGTTGGTGGTTCGCGGCAGCGGCGTTTCGACGCAATGAGGTATACGCGATTTGTTCATTTCTATATTTGTGTGGGCGTATACGATTTCTGGTTGTGCGATGGTTGTGTGCGCGATTGTGGATACACTCTTAGTCAGGTTGTGTTTGCAGTGACTGGGCGATGATGGATATCTGACTGTGTTGCTTTGTCGGTTACGACGATGGTTTGCCGGTGTGTAAAATCTCTAACTCCTATTAAGTATGTGTGTGTGTACGTAGGATTTCTGTATTTGTTGGAATTGAGCGGTGATCTTGGGCCCGCTAGTCGTTTAATTTGATATTGCTAGAGATTTAAGCGTATGAATATTTGATAAATTGCCCGCATTAGCCTTGGGTCGTGTCTTGGAAGAGTTGATCCCATTAGACCATTATAGGACTCGTTTGGTTACATTGGAGGTTGCGTTGAGTCCGCGTAATTATCGTAAAGTCCTTGAGGTATAGATGAACACCGAAGAGACGATAAAACGCCCTCGATAAATGTGGTAATAAAGTTGGACATCTTGTATGCATGTACAACAAATGGTATTGTTGGACTTGGGTGTCTCCCTTGGATTTACCGAGGTGGAGTTAATCGTTGAAGAAATTTACGTAAGTGGTTAAATGTGATAAATGAACATCAAATATGAGGATGTGCTCCACGAGGGCTACTCGCCCAAATCTTGAATATATCACTTAAAAAAATATGATCTAGTAAGTTAACGCGCATTGGTCATGTCGCAAATACCACATTACTTATACGATCAAATTATGTTGACGACACACTTATTATATTGACGTACTATACGGGACTGTGCCTTGTTCAGGGACCTCCCAGACACTGTGACTATGATATGGGATTTTGACACTTGATACGGGGCGCCTTGTTCAGGGGTCCTGGAATGGTCGCTCCATCCACGACATTGTGCACAATAAGGGTAACGAGAGCCCTCCCAACGTTATTTGGGAAAGACCGGATAGGATTGGTTAGTGGGTTGACGAGCCGCTAATCGAGCTTTGCCTTATCTATGTCACAAAATTAAACAAATTAAGGGTGCCTTGTTCAGTGATCCGATTGACACTACGATTAGATGGGTGCCTTGTTCAAGGATCCTCTTGACACTATGATTATATCGAACGCCTTGTCTAGGGGTTCTGAAACTTGATACTTTGTGGATGCCTTGTCTAGGGATCTGGGTGACACTTTACTTTAGAATGCCTTGATTAGGGATTCCCTTACTTGACACATCATGAAATAAGGAACGAAATGTGAACGCAACTAAGTGTTAGACAATATCGAATGAACACTTATATCATTTATTAGAGGACTCTTGATTTTTTGTCCCTTGAAAGACTTATCTTACCTATTTTGTGGACTCTTGCCTAGTTGTCTCTTGAAAGACTACCTATTTTGTGGACTCTTGCCTAGTTGTCCCTTGAAAGACTTATCTTACCTATTTTGTGGACTCTTGCCTAGTTGTTCCTTGGAATGCTTAGCTTACCTTTGTCATGGGCTCTTGTCTAGTTGCCCATTGAAGCTATCTATTTTATGCGAATAGAATGATCAGTAACGTGTAACAAGGAAAGAATAAAATATCTCAAATATCCAATATGGTATATGAATCCAACACTTAATGATGACGATGGTTGACGTGGTTCGCAACATGAGTTCGGGTTAGATGTCTTGACACGGTGTTGGTTTGGGATCCTTAGTAGATCCTTAGAGTTCTTGTACCTTAGTAGTAAGGTTGGTTGAGTTGAGATTAGATATTGTTTCGATTGGACTAGGGGTGTTGTACTCTTTGTACTCATTTGAGGTTATGGTTTTGATTAGAGGCACTTGTTGACGATATGCCTGTGTCCCTGTTGTCTTGTGTTAAGTTTACACTACGTGCACTTTAGTTTCTTTGTTGTTCTCTTACTTTGTTTGTGGACACGTAGGCACGCACCGCACGTGCATGCTTGGTAGTAGTTAGGGGGTTTCTCACTGAGCTGTTGTTTGCTTAGACCCTCTTTCTTTTCCTTTTTCTTGTCTGTGTTGCAGGGCTAGACGAACTTGGAGTTGGAGTCAGTTGCTGAATTTTCTCAGGCTTAGTTGTTCCGGTTTTCAGGGGTAGTCTTTCAGTTTCAGTTGTACGTTACTTTTCAGTTGTAGTACTTTCAGTTGTAGTTTCTTTACTTTGTACTTGTAGCGCTTTCTATTTACAGTAGCAGTTGTAGTAGGCTTACTCTTGTACTTCTCTTCCGCTCTCTACTTGTTGTACCTGTACTTTGTACTGTACTGTAATATAATGAGAAACTCAACTGACTGTATCTGGATAGCAAGTAGTCGTATCCCCTGTTTATTATTTAAACTGTATTTCAAAAAAAATGGTTTGAAAATCCGGGACGTGACACCAATTCACTCGATATTCTTTGGAACTTTCAAACCAAAAATATCTATTCTTTCCAAAATACGGTCGAAGCTCTGTCCGACGTATTTCAAAACATTTCTTTCAAAATTTCAGTCGAAGCTCTGTCCGACTGATAAAAATAAAATTGTTTTTTCAAACGCGGTCGGAATTCTGTCTGATCGTAGAAAGCTGCTTTTCAAGGATTTAGCTGAATTTCTTTCCGGCTAAAATCCAAAATCATTTTGAAGGCACAGTTGAAGTTCTGTCCGACTACCTAAAATAAAATCACTCTTTATAGTTGGAATTCAGTCCAACTACAGAAAACATTTTTTAAAACATAGTCGAAGTTCTGTCTGGCTCAAATAAGATTTGATTTCAAAACACAGTCGAAGTTCTATCCGACTGTCACAAATAAAATTAAATTAACAAAACGAAGTAATTTTCAAACGCAGTCAGAATTCTGTCCGACCGTAGAAAATCATTTTTTGCTGCAGTTCTGACCGGCTCAAAAATAATCCTTTCTTATCTAAACCGGGCCCAAAGCTATCCGTAATTCTTTCAAAATCAAAGTCGGGCCGACAGGCTGCCCATCAAAATTCCCTCCTTTCTAAATTCAAACCGGGCCGAAATCTGCCCGTCAACAACTATATCCAGGAGTCTTTCAATTCAATTCATTTCATACATAATCAGTAATAATTATTCATTTCTCTTAGACGAGGAAACAATTGATTTTGGGTAAAAAAGACATTTACTTTTAAAAGAGAAGTACCGAAAGGGCGAGTGGGGTGCCTAACACCTTCCCCATTCATAATTAAATCTCCGAACTCGAATTTCTGGTTTTGCAGACACCTTTTCCAAATAAAAAGACATCTTGTTTAAACAAAATGACATCTTTTTCAAAATAAAATACCGGTAACTTGGCACACCGCAACTCTATGCTGAGTGGCGACTCCGAAGATAGATTAATAATAGGCTGCATATTGTTTAGGTAATTACAAAACCGTTGTTAAATCTGAACATTTTAAAATTGGCACACTCAGGCCATCAGAGTATTTTCAAACAAACCCCCCATAATAACAGACAAATCCCAACAGCGCAGATTCTTCCGTCCTGGAAAATGGATCCTCCCCTCCAGGAGACGAGGGAAGGACGAAAAAATTTCCTAGCGCGATAACTGGCAACTCCGCTGGAGACATCGAGGATTTCGGCTTGCAAAATCTCTTTCAAAAATAAATCTTTTCCAAAATTTTGAATCAATTCTCGGCTTATTATTACTGATCTGCATCGTGTTTATTTCTTTTCAGGAAGATTACAGGGCGCGTTGCTAAAATAAACATGTTCTGTGTTGATAAAAATCGATACGTTGAAACTATTTACTGCTTATATCTTGTTTATTGATATAACTGCAAAAAGGATTTTCCCTCATTTTCAAAAAAAATTACTTACATTGTATATGTACGATTTTCATGCATCATTTGCATTATTACCTGTTTTGGGTGAAAGTCATGACTGCCCAAATTGGATGCTGCCAGTCAACCTATCGGGGGGCCGACAGTAAGCTACGTGACCCTAAAAAGTCCATAGTGAAAATGAGGCACTCCAACCAAATCACCAACTCTACGATGGTTTCCCTAACGGGGGCAGATGTCTGAAGATTTGGGAGCCATTAAACCTTATCAGCCAACATAGCTTCATACTGCGTATAGATTGCCAAGAAATAGAGTCAGTCAAAAACCCTATTTACTATTTTAGGGCAAACATTTATATTCTGAGGGGAATCCTTATATTCATATCTATTAAAAATCCAAAATTTTTAAAATGCATTAGCGTCTTTAGGGATATTGGTCGAGATTAGACTATGGACTTGTCATTTTTCAACAAAATCTCCAAGTAAATTTACAAATCCGAGAACATCCTCCAGACTCCATGTCCGAGGTGCGTCTCGAATTTTAAATTTAAAAGGAAGTCCATACGTCTCCAATCATCCCAAAGACTTTGTTTTTACGCATATATCTGCTAGATATCATAAATCGTCAGCGTTTCTAGGGGTATTGGTCAAAAATAGATTACGAACTTGTTATTTCAAAATCTCCCGAGAATTTACAAATCCAAGACTATCCTCCAGACTCCATGTCCGAGGTACGTCTTGAATTATAAATCTCAAAGGAAGTCTGTACATCTCCGATACCCCCAAAGACATTCTCCTTATATACTGATCCGAGCTTAATGTTGCCACACAGGTGCCGACACTACTCAGTCAATACAGTTATCACCTCCGCCAGTATCCGTATCCATCATCTCAGTTCATGGAAGCATACGATAACAGGAGAAGTATAAATGACCAGTTCTGGGGAACCTGGAAACCCCGAGATGACCACCCTTAAAGCTCCAACCAGGCCAGAGCGCCTATCTTTATACCAACCCTGCCGAAGGTTACCCTGCCGCGGCCTCCCAAAGTGCCGAGCTTTAACCCTCGTCAGGTCCCCTTGATTATTAACAAGCAAATTCAAAGGAAGGTCTGTACAAGAAACAAGTTAACCAAATTGGCAGAATCACTCGG
>NMUG010007675.1:0-11970 GCA_002855965.1 Monotropa hypopitys
CCAAGTGGGGGAGATTGTGACACCCCAGTCTAAGGTGTCACCTGGAGTCCCGGAGGGGAGATCCGGGTCAGTGGACAAGTCACACATCGCTTGGTGAATGTAAATTGTGTGTACTATAAATAATAGATCATGAACCTACCTTGCACAAGACCTTTTAAAGCCGTGCGGGCGTCAAAACCCATTGGAACATCCCAGTTAAGCGTGTTCGTCCTGGAGTAGTCCAGGGATGGGTGACCCCCTGGGAAGTTCCACGGGACTTGGCGGCCAAAGCGGACAATATTGTGCAGGGTGGGAGCGGGTCGTTACACCGGTTCCCAAGTGCATAGGCACCAAGGGGGAAAACCCACCATAGGAACCCGCAACCGGTTTCCCTGGATCTCGCAACCGGTACCCGCAACCCCTTTCCCAAATCGGTTCCCGGAAGCCGCAACTGCAAGGGTTATGGGCAGTGACAACCACAACCGATTTCCACTTGCCCCGTAACCAGTTGCGGGTCCCCGGATAGCAGATTTTTTGGATGTTAGTGGGGGTGTTTTGGTATTTTCCGTGTACTTTTACTCATCCCATATATGTGTTTCAACCCTAAATTTCCTCCAAAACACTCTATCACACTCTCTACCTCCTAACTCTCTTCCACTCTCAAAAGCTCTCCATTCTCTCTAAGATTCAAGAAGTTTTGCTAGGATTTTGAAGAAATCCCGAGTTCTAAGTGCGTAGAGGTCGTTCTCCTCTCCACATTGACGTGCAAAGATCCTACTGCTCTCAAGATCCCTCACCTAGAGTTGCATGTATCTTTTGCTCATCCATGATAGAGTATTCTCCCATCTTGTCTCTCTCATTGGTATACTTACATCATCCTCTTTAGAATTCGTGGATTGAGGACATTTTTCATAGTTGGGGTTTGTAGGGTTGATTTATCCACAAATTGTTTGAGGGCTTATGCTCCTAAGGGTCTCAATAGACTCCATACTAGTTTAATTTCAAGATCCCCTTGTTGATTTGCAAAACCCCTAATTTTCGTAAAAACCCTAGTTTGGGTCATTTGGGGATTTTTAAATTAAATGGTTGAACATTAAAATTGGTTGTTGTAAAGTAGTCCTATGATCCTAAGGACACTTGAATTAGAGAAATTTGAAATCAATTTGGAAGAAATTCACGTTTTGGTCATTTATGGTGATTAGGAGGTATGGATGCCCTAATCCTTGGAATTTAAATGAAAGATTTTAAATCAACAGTTTTAATTGGCTAAGACATGATAGAGACGTTGGGTTGGCTATACTTATTATACGGGAATTTCGTTCCCTAAGTGTCTCATCACTCACTACATTGTGCAATGGGGGTCCACTGGAGCCCTCCCTAAGGTTGGGAAATTCTGAGTAGTTGATGAGCTTCTACCGCGAAACAAGCCAAAACCTAACAAATCTTTAATAATAATAATAATTGAACATGACTCCCTTGTTTCGTCAATGTGAGAAGATACATAAAACTATTTTATGCATCCCTTTTTTGTCAAGGTTGAGATATAAATTTGAATATATGTCATTCCCCTTGATTTTGTCAAGTTGAGCATTTGAAAGAAAAGTCACAAGTCATTGTAAGTGATTTTGGAAAGAAATTGGAAATGGTTTCGAAACTATGAAAATGGTCCTCATCGCATGAATATTTATTTACATCTCGCACTCACATCTTTTGTCCCAATTTAGGAAACACATGGGTGTAGATTATCTTTACTATGCAATCGCCTAACTCTCTATTTTTAGGTACCGACTCGACTGCTTAGCTTTGAAGCTCAGAGGAGTTGGGTGCCATCCTCGGTATCTTCTATTTACTACTTGTTTTGTACTTCGTTTTTATTTCATGTACCCAGATTGTATTACTTACTTGGACTTGTAAACTTTAAACTATTCATTTGATTGCTTGCATGTGATATTCTTGTTTCCCCGTTTATTTCCGTACTTGATTTGGGTAGATGTTTATTTTACTTGTCCTTGTTGTCACATTTTAATATTTAAAAAAATGGTTTGAAATTCCTGGGTATGACAACTTGGTATCGGAGCTTTTGTTTCGAAGACTTAGGCTTTTGGGGAGACATTTGGTCTCAATGGGTGTATTGTTTTTAAAACTGCATTCATGTGATGTGTTTGGAGTGCTTGTACGCATTGCATGAGGATCCGTTATTTTTATAAGAATCAACTAAGTGGGATCACTATTCAAATTCTTAGTGGTGTGTTCTAGGGTGATGTCGGTCCATTAGTGGACCCCTTATCCTAATCTTGTTGTTCTTGTAAGTCTAACTCTAGTATATGATGTCTAGCGTGTCCTTGCCTCATCCTTGAGAAGTGGATTCCTTGTTCTTATTTCTGTGATCGATTTTGGATTGTCTTACTCTCTTATTAGATATAAATCTTAACTATGGCTAATGATGAGTATTCTTTCTTTCTATAGTCAATATGCCTCCCCGAAGAGTAGTGGGTTGAGGAAGGGGATGCCGAGAGCTCCCAGTTCTAGATTCAAGTAGCCAGGAAGTCACTAGTCAATACAATGACTTTCCCGAGGCTATCCTTCCTGTCATTCCATCTCCCGAGGGACTGGTCATTTCAAATCAATTCATGAGAGAGTTTGCTGCCACTATGACAGAAGCGAGTCGCGGAGTTGCTGCCCCTAGGCAAGCTCAGGGCAATAGAGCTGTGGATGTACTTAGAGAATTCAAAAGAATGGACCCTCCCAATTTTAGTGGGGGAGGAGATCCTTTAGCTACAAATCATTGGTTGTCCGAAGTTAGGAAGATTATGGATATGTTGAGGATCCAAGAATGTCATCTGAGGATTTCTTTTGCTTCTTACCAGTTCATTGGTGAAGCCAATAAATGGTGGTCCTCAATTATGGAAGCCCATATGGATGCTCTTAGGGCAGCTGAGGCCTTCAACCCCCAGGTTGCCCAGGATCCTATTGGTGAGATGATGTGGCTAGAGTTCGAGTCCATCTTCGACAGTTAGTACTTTCTAGAGTCTTATAGGGTTCAGCTCCGTGAGTAGTTTGAGCATTTGGATCAAGGCTCCATGTCAATGACTCAGTACTCAATTAAGTTCCAGGATTTATTCAGGTTTGCTCTAGACTTGGTTAGTTCTGATGAAAGGAAGTGCAAGCGGTTTGAGAAGGGTTTGCATTCCTCAGTCCAATGACTCGTGATGAGTCAGCAGATTAGGAATTTTGCTGATATGGTGGAATGTTCTAGAACCATCGAGCCAAAGAGAAGCTCTGAAGGAGGTACATGTTTGGGAGCCGAGGAGGCATGTATCCAATTCCAGCTCATCTTCTGATAGTCAGGGAAGGAAGAGTCAGTGTAAGCGTTCCCGCTTCTGTAGGGGACATGCCTCACAGGCTAGTGTAGCAAGTCTTGGGGTTTCGACCAACATTGTTTGCCACTGTTTACATCAGCCGAGACACTATCGCACTAAGTGCCCCCAGCTAATTTTCTTCGATTGTGGCCAATGTAGTCACATCTCCATAGGGTGCCCCATAAAGGCTGGTGATAGGAGTAACACGGGTTCTATACAATAGACTCGTAGTTCACTTAGTGTAGATCCTACATTATCCCCGTGGTCACCCCTCCTGTGATTTAGCAATAGCATCCTGACACTTCTGTGGTGCAGGGTACGTTTCTCATCTATGGTTCTTTTGCAGATGTGTTGGTAGATTCGGGATCATCTCACTCTTTCCTTGCTACATTATTTGTATCCATGTTGGGTTTGAGGTTAGAAGTTTTGATCCTTTCTATGATGGTAGAGACTCCCGTTGGTGGTCAAGTCCCTTTGGATCATATCGTTCGTGGTTGCCACCTCACCATTAAGGATTAGCTATTCATTTGTGACTTCATAGTATTGGCTATGTCGGGATTTGATCTTATTCTGGGCATGTACTGGTTGTCCACTTACCATGCCACTATTGACTGTCATCGCTGACGTGCCACGATTCTATCTCCAGAAGGGGACTTATTTTATTTCTACAGGGAACATAGTGAACCCCTAGAGAGTTGTCATTATGATCCTAAGAAGCAAGGATCCCTTCATTGTTTGTTGGCCAGCTTGTGTTTGGACGATGTTGTTTTGCATCCCATGGAGCTGCCTCCTATTATTTCCGAGTTCCCAAATGTTTTCCTAGAGGAATTGCCTGGATTGCCTCCCGGAAGGGACATGCAATTTTCTATTGATCTTGTGCTAGGGACTTATCCTATCTCTGTCCATCCTTATCATTTTGCACTGGCCGAATAGAAAGAATTGAAGGTGCAGTTGCAAGAACTGTTGGACTTGGGTTTCATTCGCCCTAGTTCATTGCCTTGGGGAGCTCTTGCTCTATTTGCCAAGAAGAAGGATGGTTCGCTACGTCTTTGTATTGATTACCGGAAGTTGAACCAGGTAACCGTGAAGAACAAGTATCTTGTGCCAAGGATAGATGATTTGTTCGATCAACTTAGAGGTTCTTTGTATTTCTCTAAGATTGACTTGAGATCGGGATATCACCAGTTACTTGTTCGTGCAGATGATGTTCCTAAGACAGCCTTTCGAACCAGGTATGGCCATTATGAGTTTGTCATCATGCCATTCGGTATGACCAATGCTCCTTCTACCTTCATGGATCTCATGAATCGTATTTTTCACCCATACCTGGATAGCTTTGTGGTGGTATTTGTCGATGATATGCTTGTCTATTTGACTTCTGAGGAAGAACATCAGGTTCACCTCTGTGTTGTTCTCGAATTACTGCGCGAGAATAAGTTGTATGCCAAGCTTAGCAAGTGCGAGATTTGGCTCCTGAATGTGAATTTTTTGGGTCATGTTGTTTTCAGCGACGGAGTATCTGTGGATCCTGGTAAGATTGAGGTCGTGATGTCTTGGCCACGTCCTACCAATGTGTTCGAGATCCGAAGTTTCTTGGGTCTTGCTCGGTATTATCGGTGGTTCATTTTGGATTTCTCTCAATTGGCTTCTCTCCTTACTAGGTTGACTAGGAAGGGTATCCGCTTTGAGTGGAATGATTCTTGCGAGATTGCCTTTAAGGAATTAAAGAGCAGACTGACTTCTGCTCCTATTCTTATTATTCTCGAATGGGGTGTTGGGTATTCTGGGTAATGTGATGCATCGCACGAGGGGTTGGGACGTGTTCTTATGCAAGCGGGTGGGTGGTGGCATATGGTTCTAGATAGTTGAAGGACTACAAGCGTAATTATCTAACCCATGATCATGAGTTGGCCACTATTGTTTTTGCCCTCAAGAGTTGGAGACACTATTTATATGACAAAAGGTATGAGGTCTTCTCAGATCATAAGAGCCTAAAATATCTCTTCACTCAAAAGGAGCTTAACTTACGCCAACGAAGGTGGATGGAGCATTTGGAGGATTATGACTTTGATTTGTAGTATCATCCTGGTAAAGCCAACGTTGTTGCGAATGCGCTTAGTATGAAGTCTTCTCATATGGCCAGCTTGGCCATTCGTGATTAGAAGTTGGTTGGTAATCTCCAACCTTATCTTGGGTGTTCTGAGGAGGTTAACCCTCAAGCTACCTTATGCCATATGATGATTCATTCTGCTCTATCTCGGAATGTTATAGAGGCACAAGCTAGTGACGAGGAGGATGCCATTTATCATTTTAAGTTTCTTGTTAGTGAGGCTAGTTCTGGATGGATGGCCTATGATAATTTGAGTGTCCATTTTCATGGTCGGCTATTTGTTCCTACTTCTTGTCGTGAGGTGATACTCTATGAGTTTCATCATTCTGCTTTTGCCATTCATCCCGATGGCACAAAAATGTATCATGACCTCCATTTCCAGTTTTGGTGGTCGAGGATGAAACGAGATGTTGTTGGGTTTGTGGCAAGGTGCCTTACTTGTCAGCAAGTTAAGGCCAAGCACCAAAGACCTGCCGAGTTGTTGCAACCATTACATGTGCCGGAATAGAAGTGGGAGCATGTGACCATTGATTTTGTGACTGGTTTGCCTACGGCACCAGGCCAATTTGATGCTATTTGGTTTGTTGTGGATCGTCTGATGTAGTATGCACACTTCTTGCCCATCCATGTTTCTCAGTCTTTGGATTCATTGAGTAAGTTATATGTTCGTGAGATTATTCGTCTTCATGGTGCCCCTTCTTCTATTATTTTGGATCGTGATCCTCGGTTCACCTCTAGATTTGGTGTAGCTTGCAAGCGGCCATGGGTACCAAGCTTGTCTTTAGCACCATATTTCATCCTCAAACTGTTGGCCAGTCTGAGCGTACCATTCAGATTCTGAAGGATATGCTCCGTGCTTGCATTCTTGATTTTTGTGGTAGTTAGGTGGATCATCTTCCATTGGTTGAATTTGCTTACAACAATATCAGTCGAGTATCGATATGGCACCTTTTGAGGCTTTGTATGGTCATGTGTGCAAATCTCTTGTTTGTTGGTTGGAATTCGGTGAGTCTACAGTGCTTGGTCCTGAAGCAACTCATCAAACTACTGAGCAAATTAAATTGATTTGCCAACGATTGCTTATGGCTCAAAGTAGGCATAAGAGTTATGCCGATTTTTGCGATCGTCCCCTATCCTTCGAGGTTGGTGATCATGTTTTCCTCAAAGTTTCTTCTAGAAGTGGGATATCTCGCTTTGGGAATAAAGGGAAGCTAAATCCCTGCTATATTTGTCCTTTTGATATCATTGAGAAGATTGGAGAAGTGTCTTATCGATTGGCATTGCCGGCCAATGTTTTTAATGTCCATGATGTGTTCCATGTTTCCATGCTAAGAAAGTATGAGACGGATCCCTCATATATGATCAATTGGGATAATGTGGAGTTGGAGGATGATGTATCGTATGAAGAGCGACCCATTCGTGTCCTTAATTCTAGGGAACAAGTTTTTCGAGACAAAACTATTCCTCTATTGAAGATTTTGTGGTCAAATCATGGCATTGAAGAAGCCATGTGAGAACGAGAAGATGAAATAAGGGTTAAATACCCTGATTTGTTTTGATTTTGTTGTATTTCTCTTCCCTCGTATCTTATATTGTTGTAATTCTCCTTGGTTGTTCTCTCTTTTTCGTCTACCTTGTGTAAATTTTGAGGACGAAATTCTTTAAAGGGGTATGAGATGTAATGGTTGAGAATTTATTGAATCGAATTCAGAATTCTTAATTATATTCTATAGATTTTGATTGATTTTAATCTCAAAATCTTCTCTTGATTGTTGATGTGTTTGATCCTATAATGTCATAGAGAATTAAATTGTGAATCCAACGCAATTTAAATCATTCAAATAGGAGTTCGGACAAAGATTTGGCATTCAGAACTCTCCCTAGACGTTTCGGGCCAGAAGTACCCAAAATCGGTTACGGGGGTGTCCGAAACCAGTTCCCAAGTGCATAGGCACCAAGAGGGAAAATCCACCAAAGGAACCCGTAACCGGTTCCCCTATCTTGCAACCAGTTCCGACAAAGCCAAGGGTACCCGCAACCCCTTCCCCAAACCAGTTCCCAGAAGCCGCAACTGCAAGGGTTACGGGCAGTGACAACCGCAACCAGTTGCCACTTGTCCCGTAACCAGTTGTAGGTCCCCGGACAGTAGATTTTTGGAATGTTAGTGGGGGTGTTTTGGTGTTTCCTGTGTACTTTTACTCATCCCATATACGTGTATCAACCCTAAATTTCATCCAGAGCACTCTATCACTCTCTCTACCTTCTAACTCTCTTCCACTCTCAAAAGCTCTCCCTTCTCTCTAAGATTCAAGAAGTTTGGCTAGGATTTTGAATAAATCCCGAATTCTAAGTGCATAGAGGTCATTCTCCTCTCCATATTGACCTGTAAAGATCCTACTGCTCTCAAGATCCCTCACCTAGGGTTGTAGGTATCTTTTTCTCATCCAAGGTAGAGTATTCTCCGCTCTTGTCTCTCTCATTGGTATGCTTACATCCTCCTCTCTAGAATTCATGGATTGAGGACATTTTTCGCAGTTGCGGTTTGTATGTTTGATTTATCCACAAATTGTTTGAGGGCTTATGCTCCTAAGTGTCTCAATAGACTCCCTACTAGTTTAATTTCAACATCCCCTTGTTGATTTGCAAAACCCCTAATTTTTGTAAAAATTCTAGTTTGGGTCATTTAGGGATTTTGAAATTAAATGGTTGAACATTGAAATTGGTTGTTGTAAAGTAGTCCTACGATCCTAAGGACAATTGAATTAATGAAATTTGAAATCAATTTGGAAGAAATTCACGTTTTGGTCATTTATGGTGATTAGGAGGTATGGATGCCCTAATCCTTGGAATTTAAATGAAAGATTTTAAATTAACAGTTTTAATTGGCTAAGACATGATAGATATATTGGGTTGGCTATACTTATTATACGAGAATTTCATTCTCTCAGTGTCTTATCACTCACTACATTGTGCAATGGGGGTCCGCTAGATCCCTCTCTAAGGTTGGGAAATTTTGAGGAACTACGGGTAGTTTAGTTGACGAGCTTCTACCGCGGAACAAGCCGAAACCTAACAAATCTTCAATAATAATAATTGAACGTGACTCTCTTGTTTTGCCAAGGTGAGAAGATGTGGAAAATTATTTTATGCCTCCCTTGTTTTATCAAGGTTGAGATGGAAATTTGAATATATATCATTCTCCTTGATTTCGTTAAGTTGAGCATTTGAAAGAAAAGTCACAAGTCATTGTAAATGATTTTGGAAATAAATTGGAAATGGTTTTAAAACTATGAAAATGATACTCATCGAATGCTTATTTATTTATATCTCACACTCGCATCTTTTGTCCCAATTTGGCAAATACTTGGGTGTAGATTATCTCTACTAGGCAATCACATAACCCTCTATTTTTATGTACCAAGTTAGCTGTTTAGCTTTGGAGCTCGGAGGACCTGGGTGTCATCCTTGGTATATCCTATTTACTACTTGTTTTGTACTTCATTTTTATTTCATATACCCGGATTGTATTACTTACTTGGACTTGTAAACTCTAAACTATTCATTTGCTTGCTTGCATGTGATATTCCCTTTTCCCCGTTTATTTTCGCACTTGATTTGGGTAGATGTTTACTTTACTTGTCCTTGTTTTCACATTTTAATATTTTAAAAAAAGGTTTGAAATTCCGGGGCGTGACATTTCGTCTTTGGGTAAATATTCCTAAACACTTTACAAACATTTAATCATTGGCGTGACGTCAATGGTTGACATTGGTGCTGTTCGTGAGAAGTTTGAACATTCCAGAAATACATTTTGATATGTCGGAAGACTGATTTATTGATTTCTAAGCATTGAGTCAAAATTGGGTATCAACAATGTGCGCGGCACTACCTTGCCTTCCAAAATCTGCCAATCTATAAGCCCCTTAACCTGCTTTGCCGAGCATTTTGTATGGGCCTTCCCAGCTTGGACCAAGCTTTTCTTCTGTTAGATCTTTAGTATTGCCAAGCACTTTTTTATATACCAAATATCCAATTTTAAAGTCTCTGGGTTGTTCCTTCTTGTTGTAATATCTCTAAAGTTGAGCTTGATATACTTGCATCTTCACAAATGTTGCTAAAGCCTTGTCATTGCCTCCTTGCTCCACCATCCCTGTTCTGGTCGTCAGAATCCCCACCTCAAGAGGTATTACTGCGTCCGTCCCATAAGCTATGGAAAATGGGGTTTCACTAGTAGACCTCCTAGGTATTATGCGATAAGCCCATAGAACAATTGGTAACTCATCCACCCATCTTGCTTTGGCCTTATCCAATCTCTTCTTTATTTTATCTAGAATTGTCTTGTTTGACGCTTCAGCTTGCCCATTGCTTTGTGGATATCCCACTGGTGCATAAAAGTTTATGATCTTGTAAACTATACAAAATGCCTTGAAATTGTCTTGAAATTGGGTTCCATTATCAGTCACCAATGCATAGAGAATGCCAAATCAGGTTATAATGTTCTTTCAAACAAATTGCTCCATATTATGCTCAATGACCTTTGGCAAAGGCTCAACTTCTATCCACTTTGTAAAATAGTATGTTTCAACCAACAAGTATTTTATCACGTGATTTGCTGTTGGCATTGGTCCCACTATATCCAGACCACATTGAGAAAATAACCATATACTATTTAATGGGGCCAAGTCTACAGCAGGCACATGAATGATGGGAGATAATCTTTGACACTTATTGCAATTCCAGACATACACCTTTGCATCTTGTTATATGTAAAGCCACTAGTACCCTTGTGAAATTGCATGGTGTTCCAGTGAGCGACTAGCAACATGGCTGCCATACATCCCTTCATGAATTTTATAAGGAATTTTTTGGATCAGATTTGGATGCACACACCTGAGATAGGGTCCGATGAAAAACTTTCACTACAACTCTTGGCTTGGAGAGAGCCAAAATATGGTGGCTTTGAGTCGTAACCTATGGGTTTATTTCTTGTCTTCTGACAAAGTTCCATTCTTGATGAAGGCAACAATAGGATCCATCCAACTGGTTCCAAGATCAAGATCCATACTTTCTTCTAGGCTCTGCATCTCTATGCTTGGCTGTAGAAGAGATTCAATAATGACTATTCGACGAAGCTCCATGGGCATTGAGGATGCACGAATGCATCAACATGACTATTCTGCTTTGATGTAATCAGTACAATTCTTATCTTCTCAAAATGACCTAAGACTTCTTTAGCTTTCTCAACATAAAAAGCCATTCGGTCATCTTGATTGGCATATTCTCCAGATAATTGATTTACCACCAATTGGCTATCACAATTGTTGACTCTAGAGTTTTGATTATGCAATTTAGTCCACAAATATAGTATTTATAAAATGATTTTCTAAATCCTTGAATATATTCGTTAATTGTTTAAATCACTTTAATCAAAGAAATTGATTCTATGCTTTCACTTCTCTATATTTCTTGATGATTTTGTTCAGAGGCTAAGGAATATGTTTTTATTACTCCATATATCCTTGTATGCTCTTAGAATAAATTTAATTCTCATTTTGCCTTAAAATGTTTTTATAGAATACTTGGAAAATGCTTATTCAATCAAGTCTTTTATCTTCTTCATTTTCCCAAGTATTTTTCCTTATGAAAAATGTAGAGAATTAAATTACCTAAGCAAGGGATCTTGCCTCATATCAATTGGACATAAAAAACTGCCCCAAACCTTAACCGGTATGCAAACCGGTATACCGGGCGGTATGCCGGCCGGCATACCAGTCGCATATCGGATTTATTCAATTTTGGGCAATAGGTTTGCTCTTATCAAAAGCGTATTTTTTAGCCTAACCGACAATATCGGCCGATATACCGGCCGTCATACCGGCCTTTGTAAAAATGTGCAAAATCTAGTTTTAAGTTCCAAATATTTACCACAATGCAACCCAATGGCTATAAATGGCTATATTCTTGTGTATGGCTATATAAATACTTATTTGGGTCTTTAATACTTCAAGAGAATGCCCCACAAGTTTAATATTCATATCTCTCAATTATCTCTCTCTCTCTCTCTCTCTCTCTTATAAATCACTTGTATATCTCATTTCTAATAGAGATATTTGTTCTTACTCTTTGTATAAATTAGAGAGAGTTCACTACACTTACTTGCAAGATCATTTGTGAGCTTGAGCTTAAATTCGCTATAGAGGAAGGGCTTGTCTTCCTCAAAACAATCTTGTAATTTTGAGCTACACATTGAAGTCAAGCTTGGAAGGTTGAAGCTTGCAAGAAGATAAAGAAAGAAGTCAAGTCCAAGCTTTGGAGAAGATTGGATCTTGCAAGGTTGATAGCACCCGCAAGACTATCAAGGTTGGAGAGCACCTGAGAAGCATCTCAAGGCAACGGTTCGTGAGCACCCGTGAAGCATCACAAGGTTGGAGCTAGCCCGGTAAATAGTTCAAGGCATTTTGTAAGGTTTGATTACCACCGGTAAGATAATCATTTACTTAGTGGAACCCTTATAAATTATAA